>PVIJ01002270.1:0-165935 GCA_004024925.1 Scalopus aquaticus
CTTCCAATTATTCCTCTTTTTCTCTGAATGTTACTTCTTGCGCTGAGTTTTTCCATTTGTGGTAGACACTGACTACCACATAGGGAAGGCACAGCAAACATTTGTGAAATTGAGTTACTTTTTAGCAAAAATAAAGTTCTTATTACAAACATACTAGAATAAATGTCTTTTCTTCTAAAATCTTCAACTTCAGTAGTTTCTCTCATCCTTCAAGACAGAAAGGAGTGAGTGCCAGGGCAAGTTAGAGTGAATTAGGCAGCTTCAGGGATAGTACAGGCAGGGTCTTTGGGAGAGTTAAAGAGGCTTCTGAGATAAGATAGCGAATTACCTGAGAGGTGGTAACAAAAACGACTCCAGATATGAGGTCAGAAATGCAGAAGGGCTAATGAGGGCAGTCAATTTTAAGGCTAAAATTTAAGGCTAATGGGGACAGTAAATTTTAGGAGACCTTGGACGGGGGAGGTAAAAAGAGAAACTCTAAGATAAGAGCCAGGAAAATGGGCATATCTGCATGGAGGAGTATAGCCACTAGGAGGAAGAGTCAATCACAAAATAAGATGATGAGATGTTAGAATTGAGAAAGGGGGGTTTAAATATTCCCTAGACACAGGTCCATAAAGGCTTTTTTTATAACACACCTGGGAGTCCTTGCTATCTTCCTTTGAATAAATTGTTCTTTGCTTTCCTAAACAAAGTTTGCTTCTTTCTGCTTACTTATCTAAAAAGTCTGCGAATTCCTTTTTACAGCTTCATGGAACAAGAACCTATGGTGGTTCAAGGGCTAAATTAATAGCACACACTGGCTCCAGGAGCACATGGAACAAAATTTGGGTGTTATCTTGATAAAATGGCCTGTCACTCCTTCTCCCACCCTATTAGATTAATTCATTGTGACAGTGAGTGACCAGAAAGTTCCTTCAAAGTGAAAGTTCTGTGAGCTTCTCTCCAGCTCGGGAGTGTGTCTAGCTAGTTCTCTTTAGGCTGTAATGAGATGTTTTCCCCCCACAACCCATAGCCTGGTTTTTTAGGGATATCCAGGGAATGACAACATTTTTTCAGCTCACCACCACTACCAAGAGGAATTGAATCATGGTGCACAAATTGAACACTCCCCCTTTCCTCTACCTATCCAGATACAAATATACACCCACCATAGTTGTCCCTCTTATCAACGTTTCAACCTTTCCTTGATTTGTAATAGGGTGGTCGCCAGGGAAAGGGGGAGTTCCAGGTTCCCGACCCACCAAGGAAGGGTGAAGCTGAGCAGGGAAGAAGAGAAGCTAGAGAAATTGGACAGGAGACTGGAGAAAGAAGGAAGAGGATGGAGAGCAAGGAGAACAGAAGGAAGCACCTGGAGCAGAGAGACATGTGAAGAAGCTGCACTTGCTTCTCAGCCTCGGGCTTCCACCAGGAACTTGGGGGACATGGAAGAAGATACTTCTACCAGTGTCAGAGATCTGTGGGAAAGTTAAAAATGGCAGCTTTATCTTGATTTTGATTGTGCTCTTTTCCTTCCAGACTTACCAGGCACCTTCTGCCTCTTTCCCTTGGGTCCTCACAGGAAGGTGCCTTAGACTGTGGCAGGTTTTCAGGCCTCAGCGTCTTGCTTTGTGCCAGCCCTGTTTAGCTGGGCATCTACCCACAAGAGGATAGGTAACTTTGGGTGTTTTTTTTTTAATATTTATTTATTTATGCATACAAGAACTGGGGTGTAGGCCAGAAGTGCAGGGAGGGAGAAAGGATTCACCAGAGACAGAGTGGGGAGAACAGACAGATCTACTGAAATACACTGCTGAGGGGAGCAGCAGGTGAGACAGGAGAGGTCTGCTCTGCCATGTGGGAAGCTCCCTGGCTGGGGATCAACTCATGCTGCAGTGGCTCTCGACAGCTTCATAGAGCTGAGACTTAACCCTTTGTGCCGCCGGGGAGGCTCCACTTCGGGTGTTTCTTATGAAATTACTTATCCTTTCCCATTTCTTCTCTTTATTGCACACTAATTGTATTAAAGTTCCTTTCTATTAAATGTTTTATGCACTAGAATAAGTTTTGTGGTTTGACGCAGTGGATGGCAGAAACTATTTGGAGTAGGTAGGTTTGGAGGTTCTGGGGTGCCCCTCATCCTGCCTGGTAACAGAATCACACTGCAGCAGCAGAATACTCGGAGGTATCTGTCTTTATTCTCAGTCTCTAAGGCAATTGGATGGCAATCTTAAAAATCAGAAAGAAGTGGAAAAAAGCTTATTTTGGAGTTCAAGAGAGGTTGGAGTCTAAGAGAAGATTGGTGGTAGTATTTCTGAAACAAAAATCAAAATAAAAATGTCTGATAAAGGATTTTTTTGATTTGTTATTTTTCCAAAGTTATAAAAATTGTGCTAAATTACTTAAACATTTACTAATTTTCCCTACTTAGAAATAAAACAATTGAATTCAATCACATTTACCTGGAAAATCCATGAAATAAGGCTACCATGCCCATGTGAATGGGTGGCAGTAATGCCAGGCTCTACGGAGACTAAAGCCCTCCAAAGACAGTGCCCACGAGAGGTCAGGTCACATGAGTTCTTCACTGGAGCTCACAACTGCAAGACTGCTCAACTTTAGGGAACAACAATACTGGTGTTTATTAAACAAATAGGGGGAACAAAAAGTTACCACAGCCACAAGTAGCTAGTTACCTCACCCTAGAGTCCGCAGTGGTTCAGAAGTCCAAAGCAAGAGGCTGGCCAAAGATCACCTGGAGTCGTGGCAGCCAGCAAGTGTGGGCCACATGCCAGGATCCAAATCAAGGTGCTAGCTCAGCAGGGGTTGCTCACAGCCAGGGCCGGAAAGTGCAGCAACAGCCCTCAGCAGCGGTCCAGAGGTCGAGATAAACAACACGGGAACAGACAGCGGCTAGAACAGACAGCGGCAGAGATGATGGCAGACAATCAAGTAACAGCTCTTCATGAGCTTTTGGCCCACGCCAACAACAACAGTTCAGTGAGCTACTAGGCCCAAGGCTTTTGCTCTCTCTCTCTCTCCAGACACACCAAAACTGTAGGTGACCTATAGATTCAGTTTCAAGGTCACCTGCAAAGCTCCTCGGCTTCTCCTCAGAGGTCGACTGACTATTGGAAGCTTCTTTCTTCAGAGGCCAAGAACAGAGTCCGCAGTGTGGGCCTGTCCATGTCTTCAAGTCTGGACCATTGGCATCGAGGTCTGGCAAAAATGCCTCGGGGGCTTGTTTCGGCACTTTCTTATCTCTTCAGAGTCCTCAGCCCCTCATTGATACTTCCTGCCTAAACTGTTCACCTTAGTCCTTTCAAACCAGTGGTGCCCCTAGGCTGGGAACCCCTTAGCATTTGGTGAGAGCAGGGAGAGACACCACATTTTCCAATGCTTTGGAAAATGCCAGTCTTGCCCTGTAGTGCAACTACAGGGCCCCAGTAATAGAAGTGCCACTGGACATACTTCTAAAAGCAGCAAAATTTCCCTAAGTCAGTTGATATGCATGTGACTCTTTTTTTCTTTTTACCAAATTTAATTGGGTTTTAATGCACTTGAACACATTTCAATGACCAACATAAATGATAATGCAACCAAAATTTCTTGAAGATCATTGAAGTGTTGGTGAAGGTATGGAGAAAAAGGCATCCTCATCCGCTGTTCTGGGAATATAAATTGGTGCAGCCTCATTGGAAAATGGTACGGGGGCCCTTTAAATACTAAAACTATAAATACGATATGATCCAGCAATACCACTTTTAGGTATTTATTTGGAGAATTTGAAAACATGAATATGAAAAGATTTATGCACACTGTCCTCACAGTAGCATATTCCACATTAGTCAAGAGGAAGATCAGATCTTGATGAGTATCAAAGGGAGCAGGGAGGATGGGGGAGCACAGAGGTCATAGTGGCAGCCAAAGGTCAAGTAGGCAGAACTACTGATGGTAAGAGCAAGATTATGATTCAAAAATAGGCAGAGGTCTGGACAGCTATAAATACTGCCTGCCTTTCAGAATAGAAACTGAGAGCCCAGGAGATGTGACACTTAGTTTCAAGGCCAGGGCCCAGCTGATCTGGGGAGGGAAAGAGGGAGGAACTCAAAACTAACATACAAACTGTGATGGCAGCAGTACTTGGGGTCCCAGATTAAGGCAATAAGAGAAGTGACAGAGTCACAAGGCAGGTTAGCCTAAACATTCCTTCATTCAAATACTTACTTGAGAGCCTGCTATGGGCCAGATGCTACTTTAGGTACTGAAAATTCAGTGTAAACAAGATAGTCCCTAGGAAGTGTAAAGGAGCAAGAGATATAGATAATAAGTAACTACACAACCAAACAGGTAATTCCATACTCTACTATCAAGAATATAAGAAAGGATAATAGACTTGGCTTGGGAAAGAGGTAGTGCTCAAGAATGATGAGAGGTACTCTTCTGGAGGAAAAGCAACAGAGAGAACATGAACTGAGATTTTATAAGAAGTCTGGAAGGAGTTGCTAAGTGCAGAAATAAAGCAGTGAAGAAGCCTAAGATTAAGGTCCAGCTGTTGAACAAGGCTCAGGCCCAAAAATCTAGCTACCTGGGAAAACTGGAATGATCAGTAACGGCCCAATTCTTAGGGGACTGAGGTCCCTAACCACTGTTGAGACAGGGGCCAGGGGTGGCAGAGCCCATCAGAAAACATGGCTCCACGTGGGGTCAGCCAGCCTCTTGATTCTGGAAGCATGTTGGAGGTCAGAGCCAGGCACAAGGCCGGAAAAGTTTCCATCTAGACACACAATTCCATTTCCTGAGCCAATTTTCTTTTCCCCAAGGCAGCTTTGGATCTGGCTGGGAGGCTTCACTGTGATGTACACCACATTACTCAGAGCACATCAAAGTCAGGGAATGGAGCTGGACTCACTCTTCTTGCCTTACGGTGGCTGCTGTGTTCAAATTGTCTGGAGACAGACAATGCAGGAAAAGGCCCCTTGAACTCCACACAGAGTCTGGAACACATTTGTCAGTAGCCTACTTTTAGAATCTCTTGATAAGACCTTTCAGAACACGGATCATTGAAAGCTACAGAGTCAAACAAGAGAGGAGAGGTGACCTCTCTCAGCCTGTCTACCTCATGCCTCCCTATTCATCCATTCTCATGAGCCCTCCCTGTTCAATACGCATTCTGAGAGGCTCACAGCCTAACACAGCAGCTGGTGCTGGTTCTAGGACCTCAAAAACTAAAAACAGTTGAGAAAAAGGACAAAAAAATCTATTTCCAAGTGAGTAAGACCAGGACTGCTCAATGAGAGACAGAGAGAAAGTCCTTCCTTTTCCTCCTATAACTCCCCTGGAGGGCTGTTCCCTTATGGTGAGGGTTGTTGACTCTGCATCCTTGACAAAGTCTCCATTAAAACAGATGTCTCAGTAATTTTACTTTACAATTTTGTTGATAGTTCAACGAAACCAAAAGCTGGTTCTTTGAAAAAATAAACAAAATAGATAAACCACTAGCCAGGGTTACAAAGAAAAAACGGAAGAAAGCACAAATAAATAGGATCATAAATGAAAGAGGAGAAATCACAATGCACACAGCAAAAATCAAAAGAATAATTAGAGATTACTATGAACAGCTATACAGAAACAAGTTCAACAACCTAGAGGAAATAGACAAATTCCTAGAACTATATAATCACCCAAAATTAGATAAAGACGATATAGAATGCCTAAACAGACCAATCACAAGCAGTGAAATTGAAACAGTAATCACAATCCTCCCCAAAAACAAAAGCCCAGGACCAGATGGTTTCACAAATGAATTCTACCAAACATTCAAAAATGAAATAGTCCCTATATTACACAACCTTTTCAAAAAACCGAGAAGGAAAGAGTACTACCAAACACATTCTATGAAGCAAATATTACTCTAAAACCAAAACCAGACAAAGACAATACCAAAAAAGAAAACTACAGATCAATCTCCCTGATGAATACTGAAGCAAAAATATTTAACAAAATCTTGGTCAGTAGGATCCAACAATGCATCCAAAAGATAATACACCATGACCAAGTGGGATTTATCCCACGGACACAAGGATGGTTCAAATCCGAAAATCAATCAATGTAATCCAACACATCAACAAAAAGAAAAATAAAGACCAAATGATCATATCAATAGATGCTGAGAAAGCATTTGACAAAGTGCCGCATCCATTTATGATAAAAGCCCTTGAAATCCTTGGTATAGAAGGAACATACCTCAACATAATAAAAGCCATATAAGACAAACCCACAGCCAACATTATCCTCAACATTGAGAAGCTAAAGGCCTTTCCACTAAGATCAGGAACAAGGCAAGGATGTCTACTCTCACCATTATTTTTCAATATAATACTGGAAGTCCTCGCCAGAGCAATAAGACAAGAAAAAGACATTCAAGGAATCCAAATAGGAAAAGAAGAAATTAAACTGTCTCTGTTTGCAGATGATATGTTAATATATGTACAAAACCCTAAAAACTCCACAGAAAACTACTCAAAATTATAGACCAGTTAAGTAAAGTAGCAGGATACAAAATCAACACACAAAAATCAGTAGCCTTCCTATATGCAAACACCCAATCTGAAGAAGAAATTAAGAAATCCATCCCCTTCAAAATCGAAACCAAAAAAATCAAATATCTGGGAATAAATTTAACAAAAGACATAAAAGACTTATACAAAGAAAACTATAAAACACTGTTGAAAGAAATACAAGAAGACACAAGAAAATGGAAAGACATCCCCTGCTCACGGATTGGAAGGATTAACATTATCAAAATGGCAATCCTCCCAAAAGCAATTTACAGATTCAAACCTATTCCAATAAAAATCTCAATGACATTCTTCAAAGAAATAGATCAAATGCTGATGAAATTCATACGGAACCACAAAAAAACCCCACATAGCTAAAGCCCTCCTGACTAAAAAGAAAGAAAATGGAGGAATTTCACTGCCTGTTTTCAAACTATACTATAAATTCATAATAACTAAAACAGCATGGTACTGGAACAAAAACAGACACAAGGACCAATGGAACCGAATAGAATACCCAGAATTAAAGCCGCATGTATATGAACAACTAATCTTTGACAAAGGAGCAAAGAAAATGCAGTGGAAAAAGGACAGTCTATTCAATAAATGGTGCTGGGAAAAATGGACAGCAACATGCAAAAAAATGAAGCTAGACTACTGCCTCACACCCTGCACAAAAACCAACTCAAAACGGATAAAAGACCTAGATGTAAGACCTGAAACCATAAAGTTTATAGAAGAAAATATAGGCAAAACTCTACATGACATACATCTCAGCAAAATTGTTAATGACACATCCCCCAAAGTGAAGGAAGTGAAGGACAAGATAAACAGGTGGGATTACATCAAAATAAAAAGCTTCTGTACAGCAAAAGAGACATTAACCAAAACAAACAGACACCCTACCAACTGGGAAAAGATCTTTGCACACAATACATCTGATAAAGGACTGATAAAAAAATTTACAAGGAACTCACACAACTCAACAAACACAAAGCCAATAACCCAGTCAAAAAATGGGCAGAAGAGCTCAAAAGGCACTTCTCCAAAGAAGAAAAGCAAATGCCCAACAGATACATGAAAAAATGCTCAACATCACTTATAATCAAAGAAATGCAAATCAAAACCATTATGAGATACCACCTCACACCTGTGAGGATGGCACACATTAAAAATACAGGCAACAACAAATGCTGGAAAGGATGTGGAGAAAATGGAACTCTTCTACACTGCTGGTGGGAATGTGAACTGGTCCAACCACTATGGAAATCTGTATGGTGATTCCTCAAACTCCTAAACATGGAGCTTCCATACGACCCAGCAATACCACTTTTGGGAATCTACCCAAAGGACACAAAAACACTAATCCAAAAGGATACATGCACCCGTATGTTCATTGCGGCACTGTTCACAATAGCAAAGGTATGGAAGCAACCCAGATGTCCAAAAAATAGATGATTGGATCAAGAAGATGTGGTACATATACACAATGGAATACTATTCAGCATTCAAAGAAGATAAACACATGCAATTTGCAGCAACATGGATGCAATTGGAGGGGATCATACTCAGCGAAACAAGCCAGAAACAAAGAGAAAAATATCGAATGGTTTCACTTATAACAGGACTGTAGTGAAACCAAATAGGAGAAAGACATGGGGGGGGAGGGAGGGGGAGGATAAGGGGACAAAATGGAGTAGAAAAGGACACAAGGGACCACGGAGATGGATCACGGGTGAATTGGTGGTGGGTTACCCAAGGGGAATACAAAATGTAAATGATATAAATAACAATAAAAATATATATTATTAAAAAAACACAATTTTGTTGATAGTTCAAATAAGAAAAACTAATGATTAACGTAGCGCTTTATAAGAATTTCAGGATCACTATAATCATCATCATCATTTTGTAATGGGATTGATGTTGGTTTGGAGCTGTGTTGGGTTCAGAGATCGGGGTCCTTAGGTAACTCTGGGAAAAGTTTCATTAGAGCTCCCATTTCAGTGGCAAGGGATGAATTTCCCCAGGAAATTTCCCCATGAGGCAGAGATGTTTACTGTGGGATCCCCAGCCCCCACACTTTGTTCCTGGGATGTAGTTTGGAGCCAAGTGCTGGGTGAAGCTGGAATGTAGAGTCAGGTAGGGGGCCTCTTCCAGGACAAAAGTCTCAGATTGAGGATATCTGCTGAGAACAGCAGGTAGACATTATGGCCAGATTAGCATAACCAGCTAGACCACTTTAATAGGATGTTAAGTGTAAATAGAATTAGAGGTAGGATGCTTGGAGCAGCAGCAGCTTTGTTGCCCCAAGGGTAACTGCCCCATATTCCCTGCCCCTTAGTTTGTGAGAGACTATGATGCATTTCCCAGTCCACATCCCCACCAGGCACCTTCCTCCCTCTGCCCACCCTCTTGGAATCTAAGCCCTTCTAATAAAAGTGTGAGACTGGGTGATAAAAGGGGCCATTTGTTCGGAGATGTGAGCCCTGAGGCTGTATCTCCAGAGGGGTGGTCCCTCTAGGTGACCCTCTCTCATTCTTTCACTACTTGAACTCTTGAGTCGTTTTTTTTTCTCCATCCCGTGCCGCTTCCAACGTTGCCCGCTGCAAGGCGACATTTACTTATATTCAAGAGTGTAGGTTAATTATAAAATGGTAAGTAAAGGATGCTTGCACAGACACAAGCGGATTGAAAGAGCTGCCCCTGAAAGGGACAGGTTTGCTAAAAGAGACGCCCGCATAGTCACAGGTGGGCAGGAGAGCTGCCTCTTGCAAGAAACTGCATTGATATGGACTTCTCTTCGGGAGGGGCTCAGTCCTTGTGGGACTGTTAACTGCTGCTAGGGTTGGTGCCTAAGGATTTTTGTCTATATTTGGTTTGACTAGGTCAGTATGAAAGGACCTGTGATTTTTTTTTTTTTTTACAATGACCCTTAATCTCCATATCTCCACCTGGTCTGCACCTCAGTCTGTGTCTCCAGATTCTTTACTTTTCAATGTAGTTTTGTTAGAGGGTGGAGCTGAGCACAAGAGATAAGAAGCTGGAAAAGGAGAGAGAGAAAAAAAAGAAAGAAGCAGGAAAGAAGCAGGATGGAGAGCCAGAAGAGGCACAGGAGCAGAGAGACATGTGAAGAAGCTGTATTGGCCTGGTCAGTTAGAAACAGGTGTGGGTGAGAGACCTGTGGAGAGGTGACAATGGCAACATTGATCTGGATTTTGTTTGTTCTTTTCCTCCCAGAATTATCTGGCTGTTTTTGACCCTTTTCTATGGGTCCCTGCTGAAAGGTGCTTTAGACTTGTGGCAGACTTTCGGGCCTTGCTTTGGGCCACTCCCATTTGGGTGGACTTTTGCCCACTAGGTGATGGGTAACTTTGGGTGCTTAGTTTAGAAACTATATTCTTTGTCTTTTCTGTATTATACACTAATTATATTAAAGTTTCTTTTCACTAAAGGTCTTATATGTTTTGTTTTGATGTGGCAGATGGCAGAACCTATTTAGAATGGGCAGGTTTAGGGGTTCTGGGCTGTCCCTCTCCCTGCCCTGTGAAAGCTTGTTTAACCACTGTTAATGTGTCTGCCCCCACTTCTGGGCTCTCATCTTGTAGTAATGTAAGAGGGTGGTCCTCAGGAAAGGGGAGTGTCCCAGGACCCCACCCCCACCTCAAGCCAGAGAGATCCAAGACACCTAATACTACAAATCCCAGAATGCCATCATCACCAAAGGAAGGATGCTGAGGACTGAAGGAAGAGTAAAGGAGGGGTTTTGGGTACTTAAAAAGGAGACCTGGGAAGTTGGAGGGGGGGCAATTGTTCGTATGGTGGATTTATCAGAGTCTTTCTTGAGTGGGCGATAGATTCCAGCTCAGCAGAACTGGTAGGACATTTTCACCAATTTATTTCTTTATCTTTTCCTTTCCCTTTCTGTAAATAAATCTTTTTATTAATTTTATTGTGTGTGCCTGCATTTGAGGTTTTAAGTCCTTTTTAAGTGCATGGGTAAGAACCCAGACAGGCACCCCACGGGGTTTCCCTGTAACAGTTTCTGTTTCTGTGATGCCTCCTTCCCAAATTTTCTCCCCTTAGCTTCCATCAGGACCACTTTACATTCTATTGTAGACCCACAAGCCCAAGGAAAAATAAATTACTGAAGTCTGAAAGGACAAGGCTGGTGTGGTGGTTTAATTTTTAAATGCTGAATATTTTATTTTAATAAATGACCCTCGAAGGGAAAAAGCTCTGATTTGTACCATTTACCAATTTCTGTGATGCAAATATGCTCACCATGACCGATACCCCACTGCTAGTGTGACGCTGCTGAACACAAAATGGGGAGATGAGCACAATCGGCTCTTGCAAATTGGGGCAAGCTTTGCCCAGCACCTGTGGGCCATGCCAAGCCCTGATGGTTTAGAGATAAACAAAATAGTTTATGGCCCCAAGACTAATGCATGGACTCACTGAGGACATAGACAATTGAGTAAAGAACCAAAAGGCAATATCTCTGTGTCCAAATGTCCCTCCTCCTGTAAATATATGGGTCACTGGAAAAGAGCCACCCTAATTCAGTATGAGCTCATCTTAACTTGACCGATTCAGCAAAGACACTGCCCCCCATCTCTAAATAAGGTCATATTCACAGGCCACTGGGGTTAGAATTTGAACACATCTGCAGGGGGCACCAGATTTGACATGCCAAAGTGGGAGGAAAAGGCATTGAGCCCCGGATGGAGAGAGGAGCGGTAAGTCTGCCAACTCATGCTAGCCTTGTCCCTGTTCTCCAGGCATATTCACTGGACTGAAAGCCTCTGAAACATTTTCTACCTTATGAACCTTGATTTTGTGTATGACTCCCATACATACCACATTGTTTATTTGTGAGGTTACACTTCTCATTTTTAGGGAGAAGTGAGACATAGTCTCTGCCAATCTGAGATTGCATAACATTTTCTTTCTTCCATCCAAATCCTCAGACTTTATTGATTTGATTCTTGCTCTACACTAAAAAAATCACAGGTCCTTTCAAATTGACCTGGAACCCTCGCATGCACAAGACACTCGGCACCAAAACTGGGGCAGCCCTCAGCGAGCTGGCAGTGCCCTATCTGTTTCTCTCTGTCACTGTCTTTTTCTCAGGCTCTGTTTTTCTTCAGCTTGAGTGTGCCCTGTTGGAAGGGTAAAGACAAGCATGACATATTTAAAGCTAGATTAAAGGACTATGAGGATTTTCAGTTGATTTTTATCCCACTTAACACTTAGATAGTGTTCAAGAAGCAGGGTGGCCCTAGGATTTGGTATAATTTGAAGACCTGTTTTATTCCATTAAGCTCTTCCTAACTGCCCTCATTGTGAACTGGACAAATAATAAACTTTTAAAATGTTGTAATTTAGATATAGAAAGGGCCTGTTTTGAGTACATAACTATCACTTTTACATGAACTTGAAGCCTTCCCTTAGGACCCAAAGTCCTCGAGGACAGCTAACTTGTCTCCACTACTCAGCTTCCACCTCCTCCTCCCTTTGCAGTGTGTATGCGCACAACGGCAATGGAGATGCCTTCTGACACTTTAGAAAGTTTTGACTGTCAGATTTCATAACAACGCCTATTAGACCACCCACATTAGAATGGCTGAAGGTGCCATGCCCAGCGCTGGCCAGGATGTGGAGGAATCAGGGCTCTTGGACATTGTTGGTGGGAAAGTAGAGCAGGATATAGCCTAGAAAAGCAGTTCAGTGGTTTGTTAAAAAAAAACAGACATACCCAAGCTGTAGGAATCAGCCTAAGTATATTTACTAGTAAAGAAAACATACATTCATATAAAGAGATACACACAAATATTCAAAACAACTTTATTTCTGTTAACCCAAACTGGAAATAACCCAAGTGTTCATCACAGGTGAATGAATTAAAAAGCAAACAAAAAACTATGGTAGATAATCCCCATGGTATAACCACAATGGAATACTCATCAGCCAAGGAAGTATACCAGCCATTGGAAAAGAGCCATTCCATTTCCATTTTCAGGGTTCTTACCATTCTGATTCAGGGTTTTTACCACTCACCCCAGTTCTAGCCTCTTCACTAATCGCTTTCTTCTGGTCCCCATGCCTATTCCCTGCAGTACATCCCAAATAACTCAGGAATTCACCTGGGAAGCCAAACCAACCATGTCACTACCTATGTAGAATTTTCCAGTGGCATTCCATTGCTAAAAGAAAATTTTAACTACGTCAGGAGGCATATGCGATCCATTCTGATTTTATGATTCCCCTTAAAAGGGAAAAAAAAAAAGCCTGGTGTGTATAGAGGTGCTGCCTAAATGTGTCTCTGAAAAGTGGTATAAATATAAACACCATGTTGGAGGCGATTTGCAATATTTGTAGACTCCATGCCCAGGTCTGGGGAGAGCCACCAGGGACTCTCACCTGAGAAGTGGCCACACCCCACCCTGCAGATGGGTGACCCCCAGAGTCTGTCCCCACCAGACCCCTCCACTCCCTGCGCTAGTTTCCTGAGCTAGGCCATGAGGTTCCTTACCTCCCTCTTTTCTGGGCAATTAAATTGTATATTTACATTGTCATAAGGTGGATTTCCCCCAATGAAGTAATACTGTGGGTAGATATGTTTGGCTTTGGGCTTACTGCTTTGTGGAGGTGAGCACCTAAACATGGTCCTGATGCAGTTTGGTTTTTTCATTCATTGTCCCACAAATCTGGTGTGAGAGAAGGGCTTAAAATGGCTTCATCCTCCGTAGACGCCATCAGACACACATCTCTAACTGGCCCACGTCTTCACCCTGCTTGTGAAGGAAGAGCGGATGTCCAGCCCTGGTCAATCCTGCAGCTGCTCCCCTGAAGGGTTTAAAGAACTGGCAAGTTGCCAGGCTCTTGAAAAGCTACTGCCTTGCCTGAGTAGATAGCAACTGTTAGAAGATTTATTGCCAACATTTTAGTTTGCCCAATAGTTACCCAAGTATGTTTTATAACATTTGCTTATGTTATGAGTCGCTATATTTGGTCTGAATTTCTTTGAGAAGAAATCCACCAGGTTGTGGATCTGTAGTTTTACCAGGTAGCTGAAGTGCAAAGTCAGGAGACATCCGTCCAAGCTTCTAAGTACATTAGGAAAAGAGACAACGGGCCCCAAACAAAGTCACTTGTGCCAAACAAAAAATTCGGTAGGTCACCAAGCCAAGTTTTAATATCGAACTTAATTGCAGTTTCGGCCTTCCCCAGGAAAGGAACCTGAACAAGCTCCAGTCAGCAATAGCCGCTAATCTGCCTGATACCCCCCGGCCCCCACCAGGAAGGGCGGCCTCCATGAGACAAAGGCTTCTTTAGCCAAACGACCTTGCCCCATTCTCTTTCTGACTCTAAAAATCCTTCCATTTACCCTTTTTCTTCATTCTACTTGATCTGACATAGCTTAATTCATGAATAAAGCCATTTAGAACTTCAAATGCTTTTGGATGAATGTCGGTGTTTTTTTTTTTAAATTATTTATTTATGCATACAAGCTGGGGTGCAGACCAGAGGTGTGGGGCCGTGAGAGGGTTCACCAGAGTGGGGAGCAGAACAGGCAGATCAACGGAAACACACTGCTGAGGGGAGCAGCGGGCGAGGCAGGAGAGGTCTGCCATGCCATGTGGGAATTTCCACAGCTGGGCGTCAAACTCGCGTCTCTGTGCAACCAGGGAGGGCCTGAATTTTGCTTTTTAATGGCACCCTACATCACACTGATTATTCCTTGTGGGAATCACATGTTGAGATGACAGGAGGCCCGTTTTGAGATTCTTCTGTTTTACTAAATTCAAGGTTATTGTGGGCATCATTCAAATTTTGATACTACCCAACTTAATTTTTATTTCATCTTTTCCCATTAAGTTTTCAACTGAATTTTTCTTTCAAATGATGTCAAAAGTTTAGGTGTTCCTCAGACTCTCGTTCAAAGCTGTCACTACAATCTGTCTGTTGACTTCCTCCAGATATTTAATCCTTTGCTATGACAGCAGGTTTCTTTTCACTTTCTGGGAAGAAAACAGATACTGTTTGATAGAACCATTGCCTAAGAACCAGGCGGCTGTCATTTGACCAGGAGAACACATGTGAAGATAAAGGAGAAATGCCACCACACACAGGCGTGGGGAGTAGAAGCCAGGAGCCCCAGCTGCTAGATGGCTATTGGCACTTTTTAGATAAGGAAGCCAGTTGGTTAGAAGGCACTATGCATTCTCTAATACATCAGGAGTTGTTTGAAAGGGTATTGAAGAAGATGAGAGATCAGCAAGAAGAAGTCATTTACAGGGAGATAAAAGTAACTGAAACCAGGCAAAGCCCAAGAACCAACTCTCATCTGTGATAAATGTACTCAGAGAACAGCCTCCTCTGGAAGCAAGTAGGCAGGGCTTCCTTTTTCTGCACTGACAGTGCTGGTAGTACACAGTTATTTAGAGTTTCTTGTCTTGAGACCCTAAACCTCAGAAATGGGACATAGAGAAGAATACAGAGAGCTGATTCTTAATATTAGATGGAGTGATGCTATTGAAACTGTTTATTAACTTTGAAGTGTGTGTGTGTGTGTGTGTGTGTGTGAGAGAGAGAGAGAGAGAGAGAGAGAGAGAGAGAGAGAGAGAGAAAGAGAGCGCGCGCGCATGGTTCTGTTGCTATCAGTGGCATAGTAGGTGAAAGAAACTTTATTTTAAAGAAATTACCATCCAAGGAGCTGGAAGGGATTATGCTCAGTGAAATAAGTCAGAAAGGAAAAAAAAACTATCAAATGGTTTTGATGTAATTTTAGAGTCGATAGATTAGAGCGCGGAGCAGGGTTCTTGGGTTCACCCTGGGAAAGGTTTCACCAGAGCTCCCTTTGAGGACACGCGGCAAGTTTCTCCACGAGGCAAAGACTCAGTTGTAAAGAACAGGTTTATTAGGAAAAGGGTCAACGAAGCATAGGACACTTGCACAGACACAAGCAGGCGGAAAGAGCTGCCCCTACATGGGGGCAGGCGGGGCATTTATCCTCTTGTTTCTGTCGGGAGGGGCTAGCTAGAATGAGAAAAGAGACTGGAGATTCTACAATGGGTTCAATCTCCATATCTTTGCAGTCTAGAGTCTTCCTATGTTTGTAACTGAGGTGTTGGTGCCTAGGAATCGTGCTCATGGTTATGTTAATTCCTTGTACCCCCCCATTTCCTCATCTGGTTTTACCCTTGAGTTAGGAAATGGGAGTTATAGCTCCTCCATCAGTTTCATTTATAGGAGGACTAGAGGGAAACTGAACAAGTCAATCTGTTCGGTCAGAAAAAAAGGACAAACCTGCAGGCAAACTGTAAGTCGGAGAAATACAGCCGGGATGGGGAGAGAGATCAAAACAGGGAGGAAAGAGCACAAGAGACTATGGTGATGGTGCACAGATAAATTGGTGGTGGGAATTTCACCAGGGACTACACCTGAGAGGAGAAATCGAACATTGTAAAAAAGTGAACAACCATGTAAAAAATAAATAAAGATGTATTTAAAAAAAAAGTCACCATCCAAAATTGTAGCTAATGTAAAGGAAAAAATATTGTGCAGTGAATTTCACCAGTGTAGACAGTTCAATCTGAATCACTGAAATAATTTTTCAAAAAATAATGATTGCTACAAGAGACTATAGTATCAGTTCACGGGTGGCTTGTTGGTGGGAATTTTATGGGGACTACACCTGAGGGAGAAATCACTGTACAAAAATGAACAATGGTGAGGGCCTCCGTGGTGGCGCAACAGGTTAAGCGCAGTGCTGTGGAGTTGTTGGCGGCTATGGCGCAAGTTCGATGCCCAGCTAGGGAGATTCCCACATGCCGCAGCAGATGTCTCCTGCCTCGCCGGCTGCTCCGCTCAGAGTGTATTTCACTCAATCTGGCTGTTCTGCTCCCCACTCTGACTCAGATGAATCCTCTCACCCCCCCATACCCTGGCCTGCACCTTGGCTGGTATGCATAAATAAATAAATCTTAAAAAAAAAAGAACATTGGTGTAAAAAATATATTAATTTTTTTTAAAGTATAAGGTAAATTATGTGATTATACTATCTTTAATACTTATTTAAAATACCCTAGATTTCTTGAATAAAAATGCATAGGAAAAAGTAAAAATAAATAAATAAATAATGATTTTTAAAAGTAATTGAATACTTGATTATATGTCAAACTCTCTGCACACCTGAGCTCTGAGTTCTCTCTATTTTAAGTATGGGAAAGCTAAGACAGAGAGGAGTCCTTTGCTTAGGACCACAGGGCAGGTAAGTGGCAGAGCATGGATTGAAGGGTTGTCTCAGCAGCTCTAGGTTCTTACATCATAGTCCCAATGCTCTACTAGAAACCTAGATGTGTGGTTATATTTGTTTTCATTGGTCAGGTTTTTTTGCCCAGTTTATCTTAGTTGTGGACTGAAATGGGAGTACCTGGTTAGAAAGCACTGTTTATAGTACCCACATAATATTTTAATGTTTACTGAAATATTGTATGCTGTGTGTGCATGGACAACTGAAATGTCCACTAGGAGTTGCACAATGCAACTCCCGCAGAGGGAGCAAGAAGTCTGTCGTGAATGTCTGTGTGTGGAACTGAGTGCCGTGGTGCACGTTAGGGGTCTATGACTTAGGGCAAGTATTGGAACTGAGCCCAAGTTATTATCAACATCTCCAGCCCTTTCCTCCTCACATCTTCATATTGGAAGAATAAGGTATAGCTTTTAACTCTCTTTAAATTTTAATGGCATTAGCAGTTTGATTTGACTCAAAGCTTTCCAAAGTGTATAGAGAGCTCATGGAAAGTGCAACTTTTCATCTCCTGTAAATCTAGAGGATCTGCAGGCATCATGCAGTGACGCTGTCTTTAGTTTTTATACCAAATAGGTCAGTGAAAGCAAAAGGAAGAATCATGGGATTCCTGAAAACAACTACTAGTTTGTCCGTTGCTCCCATTATGACTTCCTGCTTTGACTGTCAATTTACAGTAATTTAATCAACATGTATTGACCCTCTGTGCTAAGCATCAGGAGAATGGAAAAGAGAAGTGACTTCCCTGAAGATGGAATACCTTCAAGGAGCCCAGCCATTGATCAAAGACTTACATAAACATGTAGCAAAATATAATAGTTGTTAGCCATTCTAAAAGATCGGGAGGATGTGGAGTCACTGAGGAAAAAATAAGTCATTTTTTAATGCAGGAAATATTCTACTAGGGAAATGACATTTTAATAGTTTCGCAAAATAAAACAAAATAAAATAAAACCCAGAGACTCTTGAGGAGCAGCTGGTCTTCTGGGGGGTCAAGAAGGCATGAAGATAGGAAGTGTGTGGGAGAGGAGGGACTGGAGAGCAAAACATGGGCTAGATCATGAAAGTCCTTATGTGACACATGAAATTGACCTGCCAACACTGTGGAATTACAAAAGGGTTTTAATTTCGGATGTTATTTAAGTTTATTCTCCTTTAAAGCAATATCATTGTACCTCAAAATACTTGTCCTGGCTACTAACAAAAACGATCACATTTGCCCTCACTATGTCTTTGGCAGGTGGAATATTCTAATTTAAGGTTGTTGAGAGTGTTGGCTAACACTGGGAGGAATGAGCCTCAAGAAAATCATCTTCCTCCTGAGAGAGAGGCTAGACGCTATTTAGTGACTAAAAACACATGCATTTCTTTTACAAATGAAACACCACAAGAGGGCGCCAGACTTCATTTTTCTGGATTAAGATGTGGCACCTGGGTTTTAGTAAAGTACAAACGGAGAGGCCACAGTTGAAAAGAATTAGCTTTTATTGTTGAATGCGTATTTGTTCCTTAACAAAATTAGACATATAAAAATTATAGTAGTTTTCACAAATATGAGTGTTAATTTACTATTCAAATTTAGGTTTTAAAAAATTAAAATATATTAAGTATCACCTCTTGCCGTTGGGTTCTTCCAATATTCAAGGACTGATGAATCAAATAATGGAACTTCCAGACTATTCTGTTCTTGATACTTGTCTTCCCAACTGAGTAGACTATGTCTGACGATGGTTTGCTCATTTATTCATTCACTTAACAAATATTTGTTCTACTATGTACTAAGCTTGATCGTAGAAGTTAGAAAAGAGATAAGACATGAGTTATCAAGCCATAAAAAGAAAAATCAAATGTTTTCATTAGGATATTACATAGGGAAAGAAGTCAACCTGAAAAGGTCACATACTGTATGATTCCAAATAGATGACATTCTACAAAAATCAAAATTATGGATATGTAAAAAGATCAGGGGGTGCTAGGAGGGAGAGATGAACAGGCAAAACACAGAGGACTTTCCGGGCATTGAGAATAGTCTCTGTGATACTATTATAGTGGATACTTGTCATTATATATTTGACCAAATCCATAGAATATGCAACACCAAAAGTGAACATTAATCTGAGTTAAACATTTGGGGTGATCATGAGGTGCCAATGCAGGCTCTTCAGCTGTAACTAACATGCCAGTCTGGTGGAAAATGTGGATCATGTGTGAAGCTGTGAATGTGTGGGAAATCTTTGTGCCTTCTGCTCAATTTTGCTGTGAACCTAAAGCTGCTCTGTAAACCTCTATTGGAAAAGAAAAAACATGGATCCTGCTCTCAAGATGCTAAATGTCTGGAGGGACCAGGCAGCAAACAATATGGCATCACTCTAATAAGGTGCTTAAATGTTGTGGGAGCCTGGAGAAGGGCCCCGAAACTCCATGTAGCCTACATGGAATGAGTCCCCTTAGACCCTGTGGCAGGAAGAGCAGTAGCCAGAGAGGCTGAAAGAGCTGGTGTGTAAGTCCTGACTCAGCCCCGCACTAGCTGTGAGCTTTCGCCAAAGCCACTTCACCTCCTCGGCCACAGTGTCTTCCTCTCTGAATTGACTCCTGAATTCCTCCCCACACTATGGTTCCTGACAACCTGTAAGGACCTTTCTAGCATCTACAAAAAATTGATCATATCAATTTCAATGGAAATTTCTTACTTTTGTTGTGGTAAAATACACAACATGCACTTAACCATTTTGACCATCTTTAAGTGTGCAATGTAGTGGCATTAAGGGCATTGGTGTTGTAGGACACCCCACCCCTGCCCCACAGTCCACCTCCAGCCTTGGAAACTGCCTTCAGTTTCCTTTCTTTCTTTCTTTCTTTTTTTTTAAGATTTACTTATTTATGCATACAAGCTGGAGTTCAGACCAGAGGTGTGGGGCGGTGAGAGGGTTCACCAGAGACAGAGTGGAAAACAGAACAGGCAGATCGATGGAAACACACAGCTGAGGGGAGCAGAGAGTGAGGAGGAGAGGTCTGCCACCCCTTGTGGGAATCTCCCCTGGCTGGAGTCAAAGCTGCGGACAGCTCCACAGCGCAGCGCTAACTGCTGCGCCACCGGGGAGGCTCTAGCTTCTTTTCTTTATGAACATGACCACTTTAGGAGCTTCAAACAGGTAGAATGACATACTATTTGTCCTCTGTCACTGACTTACTTCACTTAGCATGGCGTCCTACAGCCTGTGTCAGAATTTCCTTCCTTTTTTAAAAAAAATATTTATTTTTATTGTTATTTATATCTTTTACATTTTGAATTCCCCTTGGGTAACCCAACACCAATTCACAGTGATCCATCTCCGTGGTCCCTTGTGTCCTTTTCTACTCCATTTTGTGCCCTTATCCTCCCCCTCCCCCCACCCCCCCAAGTGTCTCTCCAATTTGGTTTCCTGTTATAAGTGAAACCATTCGATATTTTTCTCTTTGTTTCTGGCTTGTTTCACTGAGTATGAGCCCCTCTAATTCCATCCATGTCGCTGCAAATTGCATGTGTTTATCTTCTTTGAATGCTGAATAGTATTCCATTGTGTATATGTACCACATCTTCTTGATCCAATCATCTATTTTTGGACATCTGGGTTGCTTCCATACCTTTGCTATTGTGAACAGTGCCGTAATGAACATACAGGTGCATGTATCCTTTTGGATTAGTGTTTTTGTGTCCTTTAGGTAGATTCCCAAAAGTGGTATTGCTGGGTCGTATGGAAGCTCCATGTTTAGCAGTCTGAGGAATCGCCATACAGCCTTCCATAGTGGTTGGACGAGTTCACATTCCCACCAGCAGTGTAGAAAAATGAAGCTAGACTGCTGCCTCACGCCCTGCATAAAAACCAACTCAAATGGATAAAAGACCTAGACATAAGACCTGAATCCATAAAATTTATAGAAGAAAATATAGGCAAAACTCTACACGACATATATCTCAGCAAAACTGTTAATGACATATCCCCCAAAGCGAAGGAAGTGAAGGACAAGATAAACAGGTGGGATTACATCAAAATGAAAAGCTTCTTTACAGCAAAAGAGACATTAACCAAAACTAACAGACACCCTACCAACTGGGAACAGATCTTTGCACACAACACATCCGATGAAAGACTGATAACAAAAATTTACAAGGAACTCACACAACTCAACAAAAAACAAAGCCAAAACCCAGTCAAAAATTGGGCAGAAGATGGGCCTCCCCGGTGGCGCAGCGGTTGAGTGCTGCGCTGTGGAGCTGTCGGCAGCGGCGACAAGAGTTCGACGCTCCACCGGAGAGAATCCCACATGGTGTGGCAGACCTCTCCTGCCTCACCAGCTGCTCCCCTCAGCAGTGTACTTCTGATCTGCCTGTTCTGCTCCCCACTCTGTCTCTGGTGAACCCTCTCGCCACCCCACGCCTCTGGCCTGTACCCCAGCTTGTATGTAAAAAAAAAAAATTGGGTAGAAGAGCTAAAAAGGCACTTCTCCAAAGAAGAAAAGCAAATGGCCAACAGATATGTGAAAAAATGCTCAACATCACTTATAATCAAGGAAATGCAAATCAAAACCACAATGAGATACCACCTCACACCTGTGAGGATGACACACATTAAAAATACAGGCAACAACAAATGCCGGAAAGGATGTGGAGAAAAAGAATCTCCTTCCTTTTTAAGGCTGCTTTCCAGAAGTCAGCCCCACCAGCCACACAACAGGAGCGAGCCCTACGCACAGACTCACCCACCTTTTTTCTCTCTGGAACCAAGTCAGCGAGTGAGACATGGGGTGGGGAGGGCCCTGCCACTTCTGCGGGGCAGCTGAGCCCTTCACAAGATGTGTTGTCACTCCTGCCCGTGAAGTAGCCTTTGTTTTCTGTTTGTTGAGCAGGATTCTCTCTTTCCCTCATGAGTGACAACATGCTCTGTCATCCAAGTGTCACATGCAGGGCAGAGCAGGAGAATAGAGGCCGCTACTCCCTTGCATTCCTTCCTTAGTGCGCTGGGGCTTCTATAACGAAACAGCACAGACAGGGCCGCCTGTCGAGGACAGAAGTGTATTCCTCACAGCTCTGGAGGCTGGAAGTCCAAAGCCAGGTGCTAGCATGGTAGGGTTCTTCCAGGTTGCAGGGAGCCCGTCTTCTCATTGTTTCCTCACAGAGTGGAAAGCTGGAGAGGAAGTTCTGGGATCTCTCCTAAAAGGGCACTAATCCCCTTCACAGGTACTCCACGTCCCAATGCCATCACACTAGGAATAGCATTTCAACACAGGAACTGGGCACGAGACACCAACATAGGAGTTGGGGAGGGAGACACAAACATTCAATTCATAGCACCCCCTTAACCTGAGAGAACAACAAAATGAGAGGCCAAAAGGGAAACTGTTCTAGGTCCAGGGTGTGTAGAACCTGAATACTCCATTCACATAGTTTATCAGAGACTAGAAAATCAAGAATGGGAAATGTGACCTTAATTATTACCATGTGAAATGGCTCAGTGATGTGATTGTGAAGAATTAGATTTCTGGAAGAAGGAGCAAATCAAGACCAGTTTGTTCAAATAGATTTTTATGCCTTACTCAAGTGCAGACTGGAGACACATAGGTGACCGTGGCTAAAAGCACTGCTGCTGGAAACCAGACAAGGAATATATTGACTTTGAGAGCATTTGCCAAACCTTCAATAAAATAATACGGTTTTATTTTCAAAGCGGTTCAGTTGTGAGACTCTCCTGGAGGTTCACAATTGCTTAAATCCCTGCTTGGCTTGAAAACTTTCTGGAGGTATAGAGTGAACAGCAGAATAGGGGCCGGGGCACAGTTCATGGCGAGGCTCGCAGAATTTCACATTGAGAATAAAGGATGCCATTGATACAAAGCTCCACTTTTCCCCTAATTGAAATAGACTAGTAACACAGAATTTCATATTAGCACACTCTCAATGCATAAATCCTAAAATAAATCAGGTGGGCTGAATATAAAACAGATGGCAACGATTTTACCCTTCTTTCTTGAAGCCCAGTTGTGTGCGTAAGCACCCCAGAAATAGTGTGGGGGACAGGCATACAGTCTTTGGCATTAGACTGCCTGCTGAAACCCTGTCTCAGCCCTTCCTAAATGTGCAGATGTGGGTGAGTGAATTACATTTTCTGAAGTTTGTTTTTCTATACAATGGAAACAAGAATGGTATCAAAAGGTGTTATGAAAATTAAATGATAAATGTCAAGGCCCTAGCACAATACTGTTGTTGTTGATATTTTATCATCACCACCACCACCACCATCATCATCATTATTGACTGGCTTTACAATTGAATTTGTTTGCTCTTAGTCTGTTAATCTCTTAGCAGATACAATAAAGGAAGCAGTATGCTCTAGACATAAACCAATGGCTTCTACCCATGGGTATTACATGATCTTGGAAAAATCATTGTATCTGTAATCTTAACTTTTTTTGTGATCATCTGATAATGAAACAAGTATGCACGACTCCACCATAAAGTCATGTTAACTGTTTCCAGTGGAGATGGGGGGCAAGAAATTTAGTCTTGGTCTTGTTGAGAGCCTCCCACCCACATGCAAACACTTAAAAAAAAATGAGTCCTCTGTGTTTAGCTCATAAGCTGAACTAGTGCTAATTTTCTTATCCACTGAAGGTAGGTTACTTTGATCCTTTTCTGCTAAATGAGCAAAGGGGCAGAGGAGGGAA
The DNA here is from genome assembly GCA_004024925.1 of Scalopus aquaticus. Classification (NCBI taxonomy): domain Eukaryota; kingdom Metazoa; phylum Chordata; class Mammalia; order Eulipotyphla; family Talpidae; genus Scalopus; species Scalopus aquaticus. The sequence continues at coordinate 23,560 of PVIJ01002270.1, forward strand.
CCCCCACACAGAGTGTCCACCCAGCCCTGGTGTCCCACCCATATGTTCCCTTCTATGGCTTGGTCACCCCCTAGAGGTGCTGCAAGGGACAGGGCCTCAGTTCACAGAACTTCACAGAACTTTACTCCACTCATGTTCCAGATGTGGGCAAAGCCCTGTCCTCACTGTTATCACAGCTCCTACCACTTTCCTCCTTGAAGACATTAGCTCCTCTCCTCTTATATCTAGGCTTTTAAGAGTAAGTGCTAGGAAGGTGGTGGTAGTAATGGGGTTTTCTCCAAGAAACCTCTGCTTTGGGCTTTGAAGGAAAAACGCAAGAAGGCCCAACCTTCTTCCAGAATCAAAGGAGAAGGTAAAACTCTAAGAAAACTATGACACAAATTAACATCTCAATGAATGCTATTTCAAATGTGCTGAATTAGCTTGGTGATTTTCAATTTTGTCTCTCCAAGAACTCCTTCCATTATCATTTTATTCTGTCCCCTAAAATCTTATTTTAAAAGATTTCTTTATGGGGCCTCCCTGTGGTGCAAGGATTAAAGTCTCAGTGCTATCAAGCAATCGACAGCCAATACGGCATGAATTCGATCTCCAAACAGGAAGCTAACCTACATGATGCAGCAGACCTCTCCTGTCTCGCCCGCTGCTCCCCTCAGCAGTGTATTTCAGTCAATCCTCCTGTTCTGCTCCCCCACTCTGTCTCTGGTGAATCCTCTCACAAGCCCCACCCCCTGCACCTCTGGCCTATACTCCAGTTCTTGTATCATAGATCAATAAAAATAAATCTTTAGAAAAATATTTCTTTCTGAAGTAATTTATTAAGTCATTGATTATACAGATTTATTTTAGCTAAAGGTAGTTCTGTTGGACTTTTTGACATTGAATCCTTCATGTCTAGAGAGACCTTTTGAGACAGACACCACTCACATGGAAAGACCAGGGTAAATTCTTCCATGTCACATGAAATTGCCTAATTTAGTGAAGAAAGAAAGATGCACAGGGCAGTGAGGCAAAGCTGAATGTGCCCACAAGTCTCCCCATCACCCCTGGATGAGGTCCTGTTTGGATTCCTGGAATCCTGGAAAGGTGAATTAGGACTGAGGTGTCATTCCATGGAGGGACTTTTCTCCTCTTGGTGTCACCTTCTTATGGAACAAATATGAGCAAGTGGCCTCATCAGGAACACCTATCTCGCACTGCCAACTGCTTACAGATTTGTCTCAAAACAGCAGACCCTGTGCCCACAGGGAATCTAACCAGGTGCAATTCCTGAGACCCAGAAACATTACAAACACCTCCGCCGCTCTACCACAGGGCTAAAGAGAAGCCAACTATACAGGAAAACATCGAACTTTGGTTTCTTCCCTTTGGTGTCCCATTTACTATCTTTTTTTTTTTTTTTTTTTTTTTGTCTAAGTAACTCTTGGCAAACAAAATAATGTCCAGGCTACATTATTCACATCTTCCAGAATGCCAGAGTGAGATAATTCTATCAAAAATTAAAGTCTAACCAGCACCCCACACAGTTTTGCTTCACTTGGACATTTTATTGCTGCTCTGGCTGATTTTATCCCCTTATTCCTCTCCACAGAGTTTGGAATTTTTCTAGAAACATCAATCCCCTACTCCTCTATAGCCTTTCTGTTCAGAGTGTGGTCCACATACCAGCAGCATCTTGGGTGATTTAGTGACAGTTCTGCCAGTGTGAGAACCACTCTCAGGATTTCTGCTATATGGGACTTTCCCATAGCTCTCTGCAGCTCTCTAGAAACTGATAAAAAAGACACTGATGTCCCTTGATCTCTTCTCTTCCTCACAAGTCAATACTTTCATCCATAGGAACCTTTTTCTTCAATCTTAGAAAATAATTATCTTCTTCTTCCTCATATGCATTATTAAATCCATCTTCCCTGATATTCCTGAGAACATCAGGGACACTTCCCATTCCAATTCTACTTCTCTCTTTGCTTGAAGGGTCCCAGATTTTGTGGTGAAGACTGTCCCTTAGGAAAGGGGACTCTTGTTAAAGAATTTTTGAAGATAAAAGAACTTTTGAAGATGTTTAAAATCTCAAGTCTTATCTAAATGTAAAATGAACATGTCCCAAGATTCTATTTAATTCATTAATTAATGAGAGGACCAACAAAATGTTACAACCAGTTCAAAGATGCATTCAAATAACTCTACATATACAGGCAGATGCGGACCACAGAGATTAACTCACAAATGCATGAACAGAGGGTTGGAGGCAATTATCAATCTCATACTACTGAATAGAACTAATTTGCATTTCTTAAGATACGAAATATATTGTTGGCAGTTTTCTATAATTTACAGAGTTCTCCAATAGCTGAAACACAATGAAAAGTGAAGAAAACTTGGCATGATTGATAGATCTGCAATATTTTTTGACACATTTCAAAGTATTTCACAATTTTTCCTAATACTCCTATTTCCAACTCTAGTAGTAAATCTGGCTTGGCTTAAGCTAGTCAAAAGTAATCCCATTCCCCTTTCCTCCACCCCAAACTTTCTCTTATATCTCATGGTCAGAACAGGGTATATTATTTAAGCCAGTAAATCAGTTTTCTGTTACTTGCAGCTGACAACATCTTGATACAAAAACTCACTCAATTACTTACTAGCTTCTCTCTTCCCATGCTATGCCATCTTTATTCTCTTAGGAGGCTGCAGGGTTTGGTGGAAAGTCACTGAATTTTGGAGTCAGAAGAGGATTATCCCAATACCATACCTTACTAGATATGTGTCTTCAGATATATTATCTCAATTCTAAACTGTAGTTTCCTTCTCTGATACAGAAAACGATACTGCCCAAGTATGATGATTAGGAGAAGAATAAGAGGGACAATAAATGTAAACCAAAGAGCATGATTTTCTTTGATCTTTATGGGACATCTATAGCAACTGGCAGACGCCTTCTGTTGCTGTCAGTAACACACACGGGGACCATGGGCGCCCACCAGCTCCTACTCCTCTCCTGACTCTTCTCTCCCCCTCTGCTTTTGCCTTTGAAAACTTTCAAGATTTACCTGTTTTTAACCCCTTTCTTTAAGAATGAAAGCCTTTTAGTTTCTCTCCTTTTTCCTGCTTCCCTTTAGAAATAAAATAGGGTAGAATGTATTTTCTGAGACTGTAGTTGGAGTTCTTTGATAAGTGGCTTGGATGAGAGTACAGATGGAAAGAAATATTCAAGAACCACTGGATTTCAGAAAGCAGTTCAGGAGAAGCTGAGAACTACATAGAAAAAGGGCAGAGGAAGACCCAGGCAGGCATGTTTGCTGAGAGAACCCTCATCCCAAGAGAGTTTACAAAGCTGTGTCTCAGGGGGGTGTGGCTAATGCCTTTTCTGTCTCTTCCATACAAAATATTCAGTAAATCTCAGGTTGTTCACTGCTCCTTTTGGCACAAGTGAATTATTTTGGAGACCTCCAAAGGGGCCCTCTGGGCTTTGGCAAGGTGGGCTGAGGTGGAAACAAAGACTACATGAGCTACTAACCAGGCACACAAGAAGCTTTCACCTTCTTCCTTATCTACCCATTCAGAAGTGCCTGCCATCTCCTCACTCATGAGCACACTTAAGAGTCTCTGACTCGGCCCGCGAGTCCAGATCAACGTTGCACCTGAGGAGGAAACAGGGAGCAAGGGACAGGGGTACGCGAGAAAGTGGAGACAAGACAGGAGGTCTGATCAAGTCTCGTTTATTGTTCCGGGGGAAAGAGCATATATGGAATGCAAGTCACGGGGAGGTTACATTAGGTGACGCAGGGTGGTTCGAGGTCGAGGATTCAGTGAGAGCGCGGCATGGGAAACAATGGGACGGTCATGCTGACCTCAGTTTGGGAAAAATGTACGTGGAATGGGGAAACAGAAATCTAAGGCAGTCCTCATCGAAACCTAACCTTATATGGGCAACTCAGGCAATTAGGACCGTAACTCACCGCTGGGGCCATCTTGTCCGATGGCTCCTGACAAGTCCCCCTTTTTTGTTTCAAATGAAACGAGACTTATAGCAGGTATCCATCCTCGGGGATTGTGCCTGTCTTAGGTTGTCAGGAGTCAGGGGAGTCCACTGACCGTGGCCCAGCTCCCAATCATACCCGTCATTGGCTAACCAATCCAGCGCAAGAGGAGGAAGGGGGTCTTATCATACTTGGTTAAGTGAGGAGTATGAGCCACCCTTGTCCTGCATCTCCAAGCGGTGGTAGTGAATTTGAATGGGCCGGGCTTGAATGGCCTCGATTTGTTGCCTCACAAAGGTTATAAGCCTGTTGAGGATGCATGGGCCGATAGTGACGGCCAGTAAGAGAGAAAGGAGAGGGCCAAGGAGGGGGAGGAGGTATGGCAGGAGTCCTCCGAGACCGGTCCAAAGAGGGTTGTCCGTCAGGTCCTTTCTTCTGCGTTCGAGGTCATCCTGGAGCTGTTTAATTTTGTTGCGAACAATACCCGATTTGTTGGCATAAAAACAGCATCGTTCCTGTAAAACCAAACATATGCCTCCCTTTTCGGCAGTTAATAGATCTAAGCCTCTGCGGTTTTGAAGGGTCACCTAGGCGAGAGAATCCAACTGGTCCTGTAAATCATTGATAGTGCTGGACAAGGCATTAACATCGGAAATAATTTGATTTGAAAGCTTAGTATAATGAGAGAGTGAGACGCCTAGACCAGCAGTGCCGGTGGCAGAGGCACTAAGGATACCTAAACTTACGATTAAGGGGATGAATTGGACTGCTCGTTTATGGCACATTCTCAAATGATCAACAGACGGGACAGGGACAGATTCGTCCCCGGGGACAACGTCCAACTCTGGAAGAAGGCTGCCCAGGACACAGCTACCTGTCCAGTTGGCTGGGAGGGCTGTAAAGGCCTGATTATTGCCACAAATAAACACTGTTCCCGGCGGGGGACAGGACAGGGTTGTGACATTAACATGAATGGATTGTGTGCAATAAGTAAATGCAGCCTGACCCAGATCTAGAGAGCAATTGGCCAACGAGACAAGGCAACTTGAAGTGGTAAAGTTAACCGGCTGAACCGTAATGGGTGTAGAGAGAGAGCAGTTATAATGTGGGGAAGATGAAAAATCGGAGGTATTTTGAAGGGGAAAGGCTAGGGGGATGGGGGTTCCAAAGCGGAGGCACAGCCAGCAGTCTTGGGCTAAGGGAGCGTTGGTGGAATTGAGTAGATCGAAGGCCATGGTTAAGACGGCAAAAGTTTGGGGGCCAACATTCATAGGAGCCCAGTGGTTTCCTCTTTTGCAATGAGGACAGAGGCTAGGAGCTTTTTGTGAAGAGAGAGAGGCAGGTTGTTTTTATCTGAGGGCAATGTTTTGAAAAATGGCCAACTCTACCGCATTTAAAGCAGCCTTTGTTTTGTTCTGTTTTAGATTTTAAAAATTCAGTAACGGACTGGCCGCTAAAAGCCGCTGCCATGGCCAAGCCCTGTTGGTAAGAGGGGTCAATATCTGAGCAGGCGCGGATATATTCAGAGATGTCGGTGGCCTTTCGTTTAATGGGCCGAATCGCAGCCTGGCATGCTGGATTTGCGTTCTCAAAAGCCAATTGTCGGACTAGTTCAGAAGTGGCAGTTGTGGCTCCTAGAGAGCGTTCAGCAGAGGTCTGGAGCCTATCTATAAAGTCAGAGAACTGCTCTTGGGCTCCCTGTTTGATTTTTATAAGAGGGAAGCCCGTATTGTTTTTTGCAGGAAGTTTTCTCCATGCCCTAGTGGTGGCAGAGGAGATTTGGGCAAACAACCCGGGATCGCTACCAAGTTGGGCATTGGGGTCTGCATAAGTGCCCGTTCCGGTGAGCATTTCAAAGGTCCAAGGGGTTACCGCCCTGATATTGGCAGCTGCCAACTCTCTGCATATATCATGATATTCAGTACGCCAAAGGAGATGATCACCGCCTTCAAGAGCGGCTTTAATTAGCGTCAGCCAGTCTTGGGGTGTAAGCCAATTTTTAGCAATGGAATCTAAAACGGTGAGGGTAAAAGAGGCACAAGCACCATATTGAGTGACTGCATTTTTTAGTTCCTTAAGATTTTGGAAATTATGAGGTTGGTGATAGCGTTGGGGCTGCCCTTGGGCATTGGGGGCCTCTATAACCGGGAAAGCGTGCGTGGCCTGATAGGGACCCAAAATGGCCTGACAGGTCTCCTCTCACATTTCCTCCACTTAACCAAGGAGGAGCCAGAGCTCCTCCTTTGACCCCTCTTCTTCCTCAGGCCTCTGCTTGTGCCTACTCTTAAGACTCAGAGCTTCCACCATTACATCTATCATCAGTAAACGGAACAGTAAGTTGTCGCTCACAAAATGTCTAATAAGATTTTTTTTTTTAGTTATAGGAGAGTGAAGAGAGGAGAGAGAGAGCAAGAGATAGAGAGACAGAGAGCGAGAGAATGCACATGGTATTTGTTGCTTTCCAAATATAATTTCATTTAATCTTTTTAACAACTCTGTGTGGCAAATACATTTATACTGCTGTCACAGAAGAAGCAAACTGAAACCACTTGGCTGATATTCCATGACTTTAAACTATTACTCCCTCCCAAGGCCCTGTTTAAACTCAGGAGAACAGCTGAGGCAGTGTGATAGCATAGCAAAAAGCACAGCTGCTGAGATGTCCATCTGCCTTTGTCCTTTTGCTGCAGATTGCTTTTAAAATTTGAATGTGTGTAACTTATTAAAATTGCTTGATTTTTGACTCCAGGCTCTTAGATGATCTTTCTTTTCAGTCTAAAAATAATTATGAAACAGTAATGCTGCCAGAGAAAAGTGAAGGTTGGATAATAAATATTTCATTATTTCCATTTATCTTCTTTTTCTGTTTATGCAGTTTTGAAATCACAGTGGATTATCAGTTGGTGTGAAGGTCAGCAGCAGAATAAAAGTGTCATTTTGTTTAAGTCCTGCTAAATTTTATTTTAAAATTTTAAAGGGAATCAGGGCCTCCCTGGTGGTGCAGCAGTTAAGCGCTGTGCTGTGGAGCTGTTGGCAGCAGCGACGCGGGTTCGATGCCTGGCCGGGGAGATTGCCACATGGCACGGCAGACATCTCCTGCCTCGCCCGCTGCTCCCCTCAGCAGTGTATTTCCGTCCATCTGCCTGTTCTGCTCCTCACTCTGTCTCTGGTGAACCCTCTCGCCGCCCTATGCCTCTGGCCTGTACCCCAGCTTGTATGCATAAATAAATAAATCTTTAAAAAAATTTTTAAAGGGAATAATAATGGTAAGTTGTGTGTGGAAATTGTACTATAAAGCAAATGGTCATGTTTGAAATTTCTTTATTATTTTGTAAATATGTTGATTGTAAATAAGACTTATAATTTCGTACGGATATGCATCAATCATAACAACTCTGTGTAGCTGCTATGACTTGGGAGAAACTTGTTCTATCCTAATGAAAGGCTAATCATTTATTTGTTTTCTTTTAGCTCATGATTTTGTTAGTGTAATTATTATTCTCTGTGTCTTGACTGTGTTGTGATCAAAATGTCAAGAAAATTATGGGGAAGAACTCTTACTACCTGACATATTATGACATTGTGTCATATAGAATGATGGAACAGAGAGAGAGTTCAAAAATAGCTTTGTGTATATATGGCCAGTTGATTTTTTGACAAATATGGAAAGACAACTCACCAGAGAAAAGATTGACTTTTCAACAAATGTGCAGGAACAACTGGATATCTGCATGCAAAAAAATGAAACTTGATCTATGTTTTTATTTAGAGATACAAAAACTAACTAAATGTATATCACAGTTAAACAATATAAGGTTTAAAAATTTTAGAAGAAAACATAAGAGAAAAATCTAGGTTGTTTTGGGATAGGGATAGATATTTTAAAAATGACACAAAAAGCGCTATTCATAGAAAAATGGCATATTAGACTTTATTGAAATTAAGAACTTTTGCTTTTTGAAAGACTCTGGTAAGAGAATTAAAAGACAAGTACAACTAGGAAAAAGTATTTGCAAATCACTTATCTGAAAAAAGAGTTTTACCCAGAATATATAAAGAACTGTCAAAACTTAACAGTAGGGAACACTTTTTTTTTTAATTGAGAAAATGTTTGAACAGATATTTGACCAGAGAAGAAAGATGGATGGAAAATAAGCACATGAAGAGGCGGTGATAACTAATATCATTAGTTACTAGATAAATGCAAATGAAAACACACCTACTAAGACAGTTAAAATATAAAGATTTCCAGCAACCTGATGACACCAAGTATAGGCAAAGACTGTTGCTGGTGGGAGCACAAAATGTTACAGCCACTTTAGAAATGAACTTGGCCACCATGGAATATTACTCAGCTGCTAAATAAAAAAAGTGAAATCTTACCGCTCATGACAACATGGATGGGAATAGAGGTGATTATGTTAAGGAAAATAAGTCAGAAGGAGAAAGACAAATAATATATGATTTCACTCATATGTGGAATACAAAGAAACAAAACAAAGGAACAGACAAAGCTAAACCAAAGCAAACCTTAGAAATCTGATGGAAAAACTGAGATTATGAGATGGGGACTAAAGTGGGGAGGGCACCCCATGGACTGTGGTGGAAGAATATGGGCTGCTTTAGTGGTAACACACATCTGAAGAGGTGTGAATCTATACCTAAGTCATAGACAGTTTTGAAATCAATTTTACCTCCAAAGAAACCCCAAAACCAAAAACAATACAATTTTTTTTTCCAAAATGAAAGACCTTGGCAGTTTCTTTTCTTTTCTTTTTTAAAGATTTATTTATTTATTTATTGCGTACAAGGGCTGGGGTGTAGGCCAGAAGTGGGGGGGAAAGGATTCACCAGAGACAGAGTGGGGAGCAGAAAAGGCAGATCGACTGAAGTACACTGCTGAGGGGAGCAGCAGGTGAGTCAGGAGAGGTCTGCTGTGCCATGTGGGTCCCTGGCCAGGGATTTAACTTGTACTGCAGTGGCTGCTGATAGCTCCATAGTGCTGAGACTTAACCCTTGTACCACCAGAGAGGCCCCCCTTAGCAGTTTCTTATAAAGTTTAGCAAATACTGTATATGGTTAAGCAATCTCATTCTTAAGTACTTACTTAAGTGAATTTATGCTTGCATAAAAATCTGTATTGCATAGCAACTTTACTTACAATTGCAAAAAAGTAAAGGAAAAAACACAAATTTCTCTCATGTGGGAAATGACTATATAAACTGCTACAGTTGTACCACAGAATAGTACTCAGCAATAAAGAAATAAATTACTGATACGCACAACAATGTGACTAAGTCTCAAAAAGGCATATGCTAAGTGAAGGAATTCAGACCAAGGTATAGTGTGTGATTCTATTTATATAATGTTCTGGAAAAGGCAAAACTATCAGGACAGGAAACAAATCTCTGGTCATCAGGCATTGAAAGGGGTTAACTATAAAGGGACATTTGGTGGTGGGATATAGTAATATGCATCTGTCAAAATATGTAGGACTATTTACTAATAAAGAGAGCTATTTTACACCTTAAAGAACAAAGAATGAGAGAAAGAAAAGGCAACGTATTGCAAACACATGGAAACTAGGCTCCGTGCCTGAGTCTGGTCTACTCTCATCATTCCAAGTTTCTACTAACTGCATCACACGGTCACTATTTGCATGCCATTTGAATGATTACGTTCATCTGAGTGAGTTTAAAGTTTGAGAGAATCCTCTGAGAGTTAAACTCATAAAAATAAGTTGGTAAAGCAAAATTGGTTTTTGTGTCCTCTTGCCTTATTCTTTTATTTTCTGCCTATTTTGCAGATTTCTCTTCCTCAGACAACCTCCAAAAATTGTGCTTACTGTTTGTTTTGAGTATCCATCCAGGAATGATATTTTTCAATGCTTTTTGATTATCCCTTAGATGCTTGTTTTAGATCTGTGTTATCACTTCACATTGCTCTTTAAACTCTGTTCCAAAACTTAGGGCTTAAATGGTTTGTTTTTCTTATACTGTGTGGGTCAGGAACGGCTCACTTGGGTGATTGGTGTGGATCCCTGTAGCATCAGCTAAGCTGCTGGGGTTCAAGGAGCCACCTCATGACAGCTGCTTTGCTTATGTAAATCCATTAGTAGGGCACGACAGGTAGGTGCTAACTCTTGAACAAGAGCTCAGTCTGACCTATCACAATCAGAGCATCTACTTATGGTCCCTCATTATCACCTGGGCTTCTTATAGCATGGCTGCAAAAATTGCAGTTTTGATGTATCAAATGTTACATTACTGTTCATGTTTTCAAGATTGTATTTAAGAAAGTCTTTGCCACTTCATGTGACAAAGTAGGAAGCACAGTGTAGGTGGGTAGCCATATGTCCCAGAGAATGAAGACCAGATCTCAGCAGTATTCTCATGGGTGATATGTGGCACTTAAATACGATACTGATCCTTAAATGACCGTGCAGAACAGAGTCTCCCAGCCAACCAAGATACTCCCTGAGCAATCATTACTTGTGATAGAAATAAGCTTCTATATTCTCTAGTTCTGAAGTATTGTTAGTTCTCTTTGTTACAGGAGATTTAATCTTACCCTTACATCCATCTTACAGATAAAGAAATAAAGCTTGGCAAGAGCTTACAATTACAAGTGAATCCTAGTCATTCAACTTCAGGTGCTGACCTTGGTTTTGCACTACTTTCCCTTCTCAAAATTTCAAATTTTTCCATTAACTTTCATACTCTCTTTACCACTCATCAAAGCAATTAATAAAAATGTTAAAGTCAATGTAAATTTTATGTATTGAAAGGTGAGGTGCTAATAATAAATCAAATATCAAATATTATTTCAAGTGAACTTCTTATCTAAATGTTACTTATTATCAGGTAAACTGGGGAAAGCCAGAGTTTGGTTCTATCCACTAATAGGTGAGGTCTCAGTGATAGTGAGCACCCCAGGAATACAAGGGTGATGCACTTCTGAAAAATTTAAATTAGACATCAAGAAATTTCACCTTGTGTAATTAGATGGAAATACTGTAAATGTACATTCACGTGAAATATTTTATGAAAAATGTGAAGAACTTAACAAGTGTTGCATTAGCTATTATGACAGCTAGGAGGAATAATGCGTAGTAGTTTTAACACTTACTCAAACAATTATGCAATGAGGTTGATAACTGTAACAATTTAAGATATGAGGAAACTGACAGGGTGTAGTAACTTCTGGATACACCTTTAGGAGTTATTTGGTTGTTAATAGTCATTGATCAAGTCTGCCTCTCTGATAGGTGTGATTAAATGAGGAGGAATGAGTCTTGATCAACAAAACTCCACCTGATCTAGAAGGAAATCCAGTTCTCTGATTCAACCATGAAATCTAGTGTAAGGCCATGTGTTCAAAGCTATGAAAGAGTTAAAAGAGAGTCAGAACATAGAAGAAGACAAATCAAAGTTCCCTTCAGAATACTTTATGGTAACCCTTGAGTACATTTCAATCATTCATACATACATACATACATACATAGATACATACATAATCTGAAAAGCATAAGAGAACCGAAAATAAAGAACAGAGAAAGACATTGAAGTAGGAGCTAATTAAACACATAGAGTGAGTTTTTGTTCATGAACTCAAGGAGGACTGGACATAGAGAAGAGAGGCCATCTGTAGGTGTTCTGGAAATCTGCTCAACCAACTAAATTCTTCACCATTCTAAGTTGTGTGTCTAGTTCTCAAGGGTAAGCTTAGCTTGGAGCTATCTATCATCTCCAGATTGGGTCTGCTCAGAAGTCACATCAATTGTTTTAAATTTAGAGATTGACACAGTAAAACAACGTTGTGTACTTAGAAAGATGAGCTTTGTTCATGAAAGAGAATATTTAAAATCTGATCAAGAACATTCCTTCTGGTTGCCAATACCTGGTATTAACAGTCAGATGAGAGAATGCTTTAGATAATTATGCACAATTTCATTTTGCTATTTACATATAAGTATCCAAGAATCGAAAACACTTGAAACTCTATCAGCAGTTCTCAGGCCCTAACTGTATGCCTGGGGATCGGTGAGAATCTGCTGGTCCAGTAGGACTGAATAGTAGGTAGGTTGTTTGGATGTAGACTTAGACAAAGGGTACAAGACTGGATTCAATTACTAGAACCAGTGTTGATTAGGAATTAGTCTCAGGGTCAAACACAAGCCTGATTTTCAATTCTGGGAAGTAGCTTAAAATTAGATTAGCAAAGAAGTTGAATTGATAAACAATTTAGCCAAGAACATATGTCTATAGCACTTTATTTCATTTAAATTTGCATTATGAGGTAACTTATTAACAACAGTATATATGTTTTAGGGGTAAAGATTCACACCTCTACAAATGAATGCTATCACAGCACACCCACCATCAAAACCCCAATAATCCTCTACTTTTTGCTCCCACCACTTCCCTCTCCCTTCTGGTAGCCTCGGCTCTGCAGTCAGACTTCAAGGGTATGTTTTGTTTTGTTTTTGTCTGCTTCCTTGCTTTGATTTTCATTCCGCATGTGAAATCATCTGGAATTTGTCTTTTTCATCTGATTTATTTCACTTAACATAATCCTGTCCAGTTCCATTCATGTTTACTTAAAATGGCAAGATTTCATCCATTAATATAGCTAAAAAGTATTCTATTATGTGTATGCACCACATCTTAATTCAGTCATTTGTTGTTGGACTTTTAGGTTGTTTCCATAACATGGCTATTGAAAATAGTTCTGCAATGAACATAGGAGTACATATATCCAAATGAATTAGTGTTTTTGTATTCTTTGTACAGATACCTGGGAGCTGGATTATACAACTGGATCATACTGTAGACCTATTTTTAATGTTTTGAGAACTCTCCATATTGTTTTATATAGAAGTAAGATCAGTCAACATGCCCACAATAGTGTAAGAAGTTTCCTTTTTCTCTACTTTCTCACAAACACTTGTTGTTCCTGGTTTTGCTTTTTGAGTTTTTTATTTTTTTTTTTAATGGTTGTGAGGAGGTATCTCATTGTGACTTTGACTTGCATTTCTCTAATATTAAGTGGTGATAAGCATTTTTTTCCCCATGTGTCTGTTGGCCATCTGTATGTCTTCTTTGGAGAAGTAGCTATTTAACCTTTCTGCCCATTTTTAGATTGGTTTATTTATTTGTTGTTTAGTTGTATGAGTTATTTATAGATTGAAATATTAGCCCATTGTCAGAGGGAAGATGTGCAAATATTTCCTCCCATTCAGTAAGGTGTCTTTTTGTTTTAGTGATAGTTTCTTCCACCAGGCAGAGCTTTTTAATTTGGGAGCTCTACTACAACAACAAGGGAAACAAAAGCAAGACTAAATAAACATCAAATCAGAACATTTTAAGCTCATCAAATTAAAGTCAAAGTAGATCCTTTAAGTTAGAGCAGGGTTGAACCTATAGCTTGGCCTAATTGACCAATTAGTGAAGACGAGGACTAAGGAGCTTAGGAACCCAAGTAGGACTGACCACATGGGGTTTGCTTCCATTCACTGTGGGGAGAAATTGAACTCTGGAGATCTGAGCTCTGCTAAAGATGAATTCATGCTTAGAAATAAATCTTTTTAAATTCTGAACTAGTTTTTATTTTTGGAATAGGTGACAAATACAAATCATAAATCAGCATATCATTTAAGTCAATATTCACTCCTCTATCTAGGAGTAAATCAAGATATCCTTTAGAGTAGTAGTCCTTGAACTTTTTCTTAAATTGCATAAAATTATCAATAAAGTTTTGAACACCTTCATTTACATTAATTTATTGCTTTATAAGTAATATGCATGTGCAACTTTTGTAAAGTACATATATAAAAGTATAGAAACTGGGCTTCCCTGGTGGCTCAGTGGTTGAGCGCTGCACTGTGGAGCTGTGGGCGGCGCGTGATGCGAGTTCCATGCCCAGCCGGGAAGAATCCCACATGGTGCGGCAGACCTCTCCTGCCTCGCTCGCCCACTGTTCCCCTCAGCAGTGTATTTCTGATCTGCCTGTTCTGCTCCCCACTCTGTCTCTGGTGAACCCTCTCGCCGCCCCATGCCTCTGGCCTGTACTCCAGCTTGTATGTATAAATAAATAAATCTTTAAAAAAAAATAGAAACTTAAAAGGATGAACTAAAGAAATACATAGAGAACTTAATATGACCCAAGTGATCATCTTGACACCCCCTTTGGGGTGAGCATATTCCAATTTGGAGAGCTCTCCTTTAGAATATCTGTGGTGAATTACATGGTCTGAATGGCATGACTGAGCTTTCAAGCTACTTACATCAGATCTGGAAACATGATTTTTATTTCTCCCCTTCATTAATCTGACAATGTAGGCCTCACAGAGCTCCACCTTGGGTATTCTGAGTTATTCTGATTAATGATAGACAGCACTGGCCTCAGATGGTAATGTTGTTCTGCCCTGATTATCGTAGCAAAGTTAGAGAGCACTGATTTGTTTTCAGCACAAAGAATATTAGACTCCAGCTGCTGAGGTCAAAGGCCAAATGAAACGTCACCAGATGCTGAATCCAGGATTTTCCCTAACACCTGGGGCTCAGGTTCAGAGCCAGGATCTGACACTCCCTGGAGATCTGGGGCCCTCAGAGCAGAGGACAATCACAGCTGGACATAAGCACGCTGCTCAAGCAATCATGGTGACGCCTCATCGGCCTGCAGTGTTGTGGATGCAGCCACATCCCAGGTCCTTGAACACGGGAGTCGGAGCCATGAACCCAGAAGAATCCCTGACAAACTACCAGACTTGCTGAGGAGCTCACATCTTCTTTATAGAAATGTGTGACTATTGAAGCATGTCACCCCTAAGTAGAATGAAGAAACCGCCACTCTATCTTTTGGATACCCTGACTGCCAAGGCCTAATAAGAGGCTAATGGGGGTGTGGGAGCCACCCAGATGAGTGCCCTCTTCTAGTTTGGGTCTGGACAACTCACAGAAGGAGAATATGACTCCAAACTCCCACTTGTACCCAAAAAGTCGTGAAAGAACTGAACAAAGATTACTGACTTTTCCAAGTCACTCTCATCTTTCTTTTCCAAGGACCACTGTCAAGTCTAAGAAAATATTGATTAGAGAGGATGGTTTCCACACACCAAGACCTATTCCTGATGCATTAAAAGCTCAATGAAAGCATTTTGGGCAAAATGATTATGGGATAACACATGGGACATTTGGATAAGAATTTTAGCCCTTGTGTTCATTTTCAGCAGAGTCATAGGATATAAACTGCTTAGGCTTAGACATCCAACTGAAGAGAATAAAGTATTTCTCTGACTTCATTGTCTCAGGAAAGCTCAATAGGTCACGTTTCCTGCTTGGGCCACCAAGTGTTCCTTTGTCTTTTCCTTCCTATGCACAAAATTTCACTGTGCTGCTGAATTTCCTTTGGTAACAGAAAAAAACAGCCATCATTGTTTAATGTAAGGAACTGATCTGACCTAAAGTCAATGATTTCTTCCTGCGAGTGACAAAGGCTGTTTCCTCCAGCTGATAATGAAACTGGACACACACTGGACATGCATTTTCAAAAGCAAATAATCAACGGCAAGCATGCAGTCCAGCACCATAATCAATCAAAAACAAACTATAATCATATTTTAAAACAAGTTTTCTATACGTACATAACACAAAACAATATTTTAGCCATTTTTTACATAAATGATTCATTGACATATGTGTTCATTAAGGATATTTTTACTACCATTTTTGGAATATGCTGATTTATTTTTTTCAAGTTTTATTGATTTGCACCAGTTTTCATAACTATGTGGTTTTGGGAGCACAATTCCTGACCTCCCCTGTGTGGTGCCTGCTCACCCTCCACCACCTCTTCTGTGCCACAACCCTGTCACCTGCCCTTGCTCCCCTCTGGCACCCAGTTTATCATTCATAGAATTAAGAATTAAGGAATGACAGGCAGGGATACATCACTATACTAAGGAGGACGGCATAATGTAAAAGACACAAATGAAAATAACAAAAAAAAAAGAATTAAGGAATGATTTTTTTAATTGTTTTTATTTATTTAATAAATAAAACTGGGGTGTAGGCCAGATTTGGGGAGTGAGAAGACTCACCAGAGACAGAGTGGGGAGCAGAACAGGCGAATTGCTGAGGGGAGTGGCAGGCAAGACAGGAGAATTCTGCCCCACCATGTGTGTTAGCTCCCTGGCCAGGGATTGAACTCGTGCTGCAGTGGCTGTCAACAGCCTGATTGTGCTGAGACTTTAACCCCTGCGTCACCAGGAAGGCCCAAGGAATAATATTTTTTAAATAAATAGCTACAAATGGATCCCCATTCTCTTAAGAAATATACTCAATGGAATAACAAAGAAAGAGCTAGTTTTTCATTCTAGAGAAAAATTGAAAAGTATGATACTTGCACAGGAATAATGCTATAGACCTAGACAAGGACAAAAAACCATTATATCTCTCTTTCCCAGAGAGTGAAGGTGAAAGAAGGTATTCAGGAAATGCCCTCAGCGTTTGTTGAGTGTATTGCTCTATCTGCTGGGCAGGCTCGTCCTAGACTCAGTCCATCTGCAAGGTGGGCTAACAGCAAAGACATCTTACCTCCCGTGCAAGGGGAACAAAGATACACCCCATCCCACTCAAAGGAATAATGTGTAGGGAAAACAATTCTATGTCCTGGTGAGAGCTGAGATTTGGAGTCAGAAAGATCTTGGTTTGAGCACTAGTTCTGCTGTTTCTGGTGTTGTAAGTGACTTAAGCTCTTTGTATCTCATTTTACTCACCTATAAAATGAAGATTAATAGCAATTTCTACATCATAGAAGTCAAGAAGAAGGTTAAATTACATAAAAGGATTAGTCAGGGCACATGGGAGCTCTGCTACAGTGACAAAGGGACTCCAGTATCTGAGTGCTTTATCTGATGAAAGTTTACTTATTTCACGTCACAGTCTTGTGGGGGCAGGTCACTGAAAACAGAAAAAAAAAGACTTTCCTCTAAGGTGGTCAAAGACTGGGGTGCTTCTAAATAGCAACCCTGACATCTTAGAGGTCTTGGCCTCCTGATCAATGAAGACACTGCAATGACTATTTACTTATTTGATCTCAAAATGACTATGTCCTTACTGGTTATATCCACTGGAAATAGGCAAGTGCATTGGTCAGAATCCCAGCAGAAAAGCAAACAAAACAAACAAAAAAAAATGGGGTGCATTCTGTAAGGTCTTTGTTTAATGAACTATTCACAAAGATGTGAGCAGTGGCAAAAGAAACCGTAAGGAATGGTGGGAGACCTCAGAGTTTCTGACAGATTAGTCCAGGTCCTGGACTTTTAAAGCCTGGAATTCAGGAGGGAACACGTGGTGGGTGGCTAGGAATGAATAAGTCAGCCTCTCTCTCCTCTAGTCCACCTCACTCTTGCTTTTGTGTCCAGGGGATCAAACTTAGGTACAAACCGGAAGCTGAACTAGGGAACTAGGGAGATGTCATACATATAAGGTAGCCTTCTTTGGGTCCCAGAGTAGGATGAAAAAGTGAATCTGGAACAGCAAGTGGAGAATGGAAATTGCAAAAGGCCTAGCAATGTGCTGAGGACAGAGTTGACACTAAGAATATGATTGAAATAATTTAAAAAAATTGTTAAAAATTGCTTGTGTTTACCAAGATTTTCACAGTAAACTTTACCTCTGACAAAAGGAAATTCACATTTTTATAAAGGAGAATTTTTCTTTCCACAATACAGATCTTTGAAAAAGGTTTCTGTGGCCAAAGCTGAGACTATCTCCCGAAAAGATGCATTTATTTTTTTTTAATTTTTTAAAATTTTAAAAAAATTATTTATTTTTTAATATTTTATTTATTTACTTTTGTTATTCATATCTTTTACATTATTGTGTGTTCCCCAGAGGTTACCCACCACCTGTTCACGCATGGAGCCATCACCACAGTCCCCCGTGCTCCCCTCTTCCCCCCTCTTGAGCCCTTACCCTCCCTTCCTCCCCTGCTGAATGTCGCTTTCTTATTTGGCTCCCCTATATTCCTGTTATAAGTGAAACCATTCGATACTTTTCTCTTTCTTTCTGGCTTATTTCATTGATCATGATCCCTTCTAGTTCCATCCATGTTGCTGCGAATTGCATGGGTTTGTCTTTTTTTGAATGCTGAATAGTATTCCATTGTGTATATGTACCACATCTTCTTGATCCAGTCATCTATTTTTGGGCATCTGGGTTGTTTCCATACCTTAGCTGTTGTAAACAGTGCTGCAATAAACATGCAGGTGCATGTATCCTTTTGGATTAATGTTTTTGTGTCCTTTGGGTAGATTCCCAGTAGTGGTATTGCCGGGTCATATGGATGCTCCATTTCTAACAGTCTGAGGAAACGCCATACAGCTTTCCATAGTGGTTGGATCAATTTGCATTCCCACCAGCAGTGTAGGAGAGTTCCTTTTTCTCCACATCCTCGCCAACATTTGTTGTTACCTGTTTTTTTAATGTGTGCCATTCTCACTTTTCAATATATACTTGAAGTCCTAGCGAGACCAATAAAACAAGAGAAAGACATACAAGGAATCCAAATAGGGAAGGAAGAAATTAAACTGTCACTATTTGCAGATGATATGATTATATACATAGAGAATCCTAAAACCTCCATAGAAAAACTACTCAAAACTATAGGCCAATTCAGTAACGAAAAGATGCATTTAATGGAAGAATAGTGTTTTGTTTGCAAAGTGAGAAACATTGATAGCTCTGCTCCAGAGAACTTAATCTGTTCATCCAGCAATTACAAGCTAAGTTAAGGTTAATGAAACAGTTACACTGATAACTTCTAGTACTGTTTTTCATTCTCTAACTTGCCAACAAGATCATCTGGTCCCTTATCTTGTACTAGGGCCAATTCAACAGGATCGGGAGAGTTGAAATTCTGACACTTTAAAGCACAGGACATTGTGAACAAGTGTGCTAGTTGTTTGTGTTGGGCTTTGCTAAATAATAGGCTGGATTCAGTGCCAGTAAAAAGCTTTGGAGAACAGTTTTAGATGTTTACTCATACACAGTTTCTCACTCTGCACCTAAGTTAAATGATCTTTTCCAAGGATTAAATTCATTTTTTTTTTGTTTCTTTCCTACAGTTATATGTTTTTATGCCAGAAACTCATAGAAGTTTTGAATTTGAAGGAGGCTTAGAGGGCGTTTTGTTCAGCCTCTTCACACATGTCAATATCTTGGGCAGTTCAGACTCTGAATAAACCTGTCCAGTGACAGGAAGTCTCTGATTCCAATACCAGCAGCATCTTACATGTGCTGTGAGCCAAGTATGGTGCTTTGCCGGTATCACCTCATTTAGTCCTTAAGGTTTTCTAATGTGGCTGCTATTATCAGCCCCATTTCATAAATCAGGAATCCAAAGCACAGAGAAGTAACTTGCCCAGTGATAGACAGGTTTGAAATTTCCCAAGTGTTGTGAATGTTAAAGGTGACTTTTGCTATGTTAGTGAAGGGAACTTTTGGAAAACAACTGAGGATGGGGTCCGGAACAGGCACTGGCGATTGAGTTCAACTGCTGATGACCTTCATTATATGTCTGTGTGATGAAGACCCATAAGGCTCCAAAAGGTTTTAGCTCTCTTCAGAGAGTTTCTGGGTTGGTGAACATGTAAAATTTGGGGGAGAACAGCATGCCTTTTCCCCATACCCTGCCGTATATGTCTCTTCCATCTGGCTGTAGATTCTTATCCTTTAGTATCCTTTATAATAAATCCATAATCTAGTGAGTAAATGTGTGTCCTGAATTTTTTCTGCCTTCTAGCAAGTTAATTAAACTTGAGGAGGGAGTCCTGGGACCCTCTAATTTATAGCCAGCTACTTATAAGCAGAGATAATAACTTGGGCATATGGCAGGCACCTGAAGTCTGAAGAGCAGCGGTGCTGGGGGTGTCTGATCTACAGCTGGTTGGTCAGAAGCATAGACTTGCTGGTGGTGTCTCAAGTGGTAGGCAGTCTTAGGATACTCAGTTCTTAACCTATGAGATCCAACACTATCTCCAGGTGAATAGTGTGAAAAATGAGGTATTTCTTGCTTGTTGGTGAGGGAAACCTCCACACCATTGTTGGGAACAGTGTCCAGAAACCCATAATTTCTCATTTATAAAACATGTCAATGACCTCCATAGTCTTGTGAGATAGTTGCTACGATCTCTATTTTGCCTGCTAGAAAACTGATTTTCCGAGTTTGCACATGATCGTATGTGTGACCATGGTGGTAGATCTGTTCCAGGGCGCTAAACAGCTAAAGTAGCAGAGTCCAGTTCCTTTACCTTTTGGTCTTATGCTCCTTCCAATAAACCATGCTACTGACATCGAGAAAAGTGAAAACTCAAGCACTATATAGGCTTTTGATGCAGCGTCCTTTCCAAAGTGCTTTGCCTGGACCATGAGGAAATACCACCCTGACCCTGGTTTCTACTCACACTACTTGTACTGTCTCAGTGCTCTATGTGCATAGTCTTCCCTGTTAAGCTACCCCATGCCTATTCCTTAGATGTAAATCCCAATGAGAAATTCTCTATTCATCAACTTTACTCCCAGACCTGAACCCAAACAACACTGGCCTTGCTCAGTCTAACTCTGGATCTTAAGGATAGTGCGCAGATTAGAAAGAAGACAATCTGGAGTCACAGTGGCACAATGATACTTCTGTCTGGTGTCCAGGATGCTAAACAGCTATTTCCAAATACCCAGATGTTTGCTGTCATGTGGGACAAACCTTTGATTCATTGAACAAATATTCCATTGTTATCTAATCAATCAGCACATACTTGAATGTTTGGCCATTTTAAAGACATTTTGTTTGCTTAAAGATGACTAGAATTTAATACTGCAGCTTCCAAAAAGTATTACACAACAGAAGGTCTCCACACTATTTTCCAGTGCACAAATCTTCTTTCCATGTTGTTTGCCAATCTGACAAAGAGAAAAATAAATCCCCCAAATTTTGAAGACTCTTTCATCAGCTAAACACATCTGCAACGAAGGCCAATATATTCTTCTGTTGAGCTAGAAAGAAAAAAAAAATTTGTGTGTGATGAAGCCCAAATCAATATAAACCAATGTTTTAACCTCTTTACTCTGACTTTGGGTTTATATCCTCCTGTTTTTTGCATAGACTATTCAATGAAAATTATTTCATTATTGTTTTTCCCAGTTACCTGGATATATTTTCCAGATAATTAACAATGAGTATTTAGGTGGTCTCCACTGATCAAGATCACTAAGATTTCTCTCCAGGAATAGTGATAGCTTTTCCTCTTTGGGAGATCATAAATACACACTAGACTTTTTCAATCCATTTTAGGATCCATCAACCCACTGCTAATAATGTCTTTACATTTTTTTCTTTACCCAGATTCTGTGATAAGATCTTTAAAGAGATGACTCATTTCATTCTCTCAAGAAGCTGTCAAGACGGTATAAACCATTATGTACCAATATGCAGATGAGGAAACTGCAGCACAGAGAGTTTCATTAGCTGGCTCAAGGTCACTACTGGACATCATAGTTGGGACTCTGAATTTTGGCCCATTTGCCTCCAGACTGAGCTTAATGCCTCAGTCCTTTCCTCTCATGTCTCTGCTATCAAAATGTTGATCATCAAATACAGGATAGAATGGAGTAACTCAGAGTGTGAGTCTCATACCTCAATGGCCCTTTCCTGTCTTACACTTCCCCAACATGCACCCTGAAGCTCAACCCCACAAGCTACAATTCTGTCCCCCTCTCCAAAGCCAGACTTTTCTTCTCTCTACATGGCCACATCCTACTCACTTCACTTGGACCCCCATACACACCCAGACTCCTAAGTCGACATGTACAACATCTTTCCATAGGAAAGTTCCCATTCACCCAGCAAGGATCACTCAGAAGCAAACTCCTCCCTAAAGTCTACCTGCCCAACGCTGGCTCCTCTCTTCTTCCAGAGCCACACCTCTCTTTGTTACCACATCTAACACACTCATGGTCCTCAGAGTGCTGGTCATGTTTTGAAATAATTTGTTTGCTTGTCTGACTCTTGCATAAGCTTGAGAGCTTTTTTTGAGGAGATTGATTTCACCTTATGTTTCTATGGCCTAGCAGAGTAGGTTCTCAATCTGCCTTTATTGAATAAATGATGAACTATAGATGTACAAGTTATGGACAAGTGAATAATTCCTTGTTCATTGACATTTATTTAATGCCATCATGGAATTCAAAATATTTTAAATTTGTGCCTCTCAGGTTTCTTACGGTGGAGCTCAATTCTTCAAACCTCCAGGGTAGAAAGTTTTTGGCTTTTATATAGAGTATAAATTAGTTTTCAATGAAAAACTAATTTTAAAATTGGTTTTTAAAGAAGACTCGAGGTGCTCAGTTCTGACACTAGAACAAATCCCACCAATAATCACGTTATTCTAATACAACTGCTCCCACCATAACTATGTCATTGGGAGAAGAGGCAATTCCATCACTGAGAGAAGTGGGAGTGGAGTGCTGAGCAAAGAAAACAACAGATGTCACTACAGCCTGTTAAAATCAAGGGGTGAAAAACAATCTCCTACTGGGGACAGCAAAACCTTGCTTTTGCAGTCACCCTTAGCGTTTTAGAGATTTTAATAAAGAACTTTTAAAAATCAAAAGGTCACCAAAGTTCAAAGAAATTCAATAGTAATAGAGGCATTACAGGTCCTGATGAATTAGATATTTGGGGGCATAAATTCTTTCTCCAGAATCTTCAAATAGTTCCATGCAGGGAACTGCTAAGGTCCTTTATTCATAGTCAGAGACCATTGATTATTGGCAAATTCTTGCCATCACTGGTAAAAGTTATTGGGCAGTTGAGTTCTAAAAGTAAAAATCTGTCAGCACAAACACATGCAAAGTAAATGGAATCTAGAAATACTGGAAGCTCTGGACTCAAATCTTCAATCCTGTGACCCCATACTAAGTTCAAAAAAGGTATACAGGACCTTCAGCCTCTCTTCCTTAACTGTGAAAAAGGAATAACTAACAAAGCTCTCTTCACTGATTTGCCAGGAAAAAATTAAAAGAAATACAGTGTGCAAAGTCTAAAGAACCAGTACTGCTATTTATTTGTACGTCTTTTGGGGAGAATGGGAAATTATCCTTCATTTAAAATTGAATGATACATAAGTTATTACTCAAATTTTGATGGTTAAAAATGTGGGGCTAATTAAAATGGAAATGATCAACAAAAAATGGGGAAATACCTATGACACAGTTAAATATAAAATATGAGCAATGAATTATGCTTTTCTACTACAGCTTTATAAACAATATGTATGCACATGAAAAAGAGCTAGAAAAGAGTTTCAAATAAAACCATTTTTATTAGGAAGAATTAGAGGAATTTTTTTCCTTCTAGTTTCTGCTAGTGTTGTCTGTTTAAAATTAAATCTTGAGAAGTTCTTCAAAATGACAGGAAGAAATCAAGCTTTGCTCCTAATCATTCATATGTGTCTTTGTCCTAAAGAATTTCTCCTGGTAGCCACTGGATGCTTAGCTCCCTGCTTGGGTCCTAAAGAATTCTGTGAGTCTTCATGGAATCCTGGGCCTTGTCAACAAACCTGAATGCCTCATTGCCCAGTTTTGAACTGGGCTAAGAAATACTGTGTCTTCAGTAGTGATGGGAACTTGGAATTAGGACACAGAAGTCAATGTGGCACAATTCTCATCTTTTCCCTGCCCACCACTAGTTGGCAGGAGACTCCAACTCCCCTTCCAGTTAACATGTTCCAAGTGGTACTGTGGTACAGCAGACAATCAAGGTTAAATCAACCATATATCTGTCAAGGACTTTGACGTTTCTCAGGCTTAACCCTGCTAGCAACTTAGATGCTATGATTGTATGGATGCTGACATAAAACACAAGATTCCTTGACCGAGGTACAGCACACAATGTATTACAGCAATAGCAGAAGCCAGAGGGTGAGCATATTGCACTGGTCCCCTAAATCCAGTCACAGGGTGATGCAAGGGCCAGATGACACCCACACATTAGTGGGTTGCCTTATAGCGGAGAAGGTCAGGGAAAAGGTCCACTATGTCTTGAGCAACAGAACACTGCAGCCAGCATCAAGTCAGTGCCCCCACGGACCCCCATGGGAGCTGTAGTCAATCTGCAGTGCTTCGACATACACAATTCTTGCAGTTTGGCACACCCAGTGGGTGCAAGAAACTCAGTCACACATACCCCAACAATCTCAAACTCGCTTGGTCATATAGAGCAGATGTGCATGTGACCCAACCGGAACTACTGAGGTGAAAAAAAACCTTTGAAGCTTTTGTTTCAGGTGAAAGATATGGTATTCCTACCCCTGATCAGATGACAATCGAAAAGAGCCCTTTTGTACCCATTAGAGAAAAACCTGCACAAGAATGGAGTCCCCCAAGAAAAGCATATTGAGAAATGGAGAGAGCAGGAAAAATGATTCTGATGTTATCATTTGAACACTGTAAAAAGTTAGGCTTAAAACCAAGTCATTCTCTTTCAGTTTCCATTTATGGAAGGCAATTTGGGTACAGTTTTCAGTCATTTGCCTCCAATGTGTCTTAGTGGACACACATATCAATACAAAGCTATATTAGTCAGGGTTCTCTAGAGAAAAAAAAATAGATAGGTAGGTAAGTAGGTAAGTAAGTAAGTAGGTAGATAGATAGATAGAGAGAGAGAGAGAGAGAGAGAGAGAGAGAAATAGATAGATAGATAGACCAGAGTTATTTTAAGGAATTCATTCATGTGAATGAGTGAATGATGGAAGATGACAAGACCCAATATCTACACTTGGCAAACTAGAGACAACAGCAGACCCTGTGGTTTAGTTTGAGTCCGAAGGCCGGGAAAACCCAATGTCCCAGCTCAAGGTGTTCAGGCAGGAGGAAATTCCTTTATTTGTGGGAGGGTCAAACTTCTTGTGTTTTCACCAGCGCTTCAAGTGATTGGATGCGGCCCATCCCCATCATGGAGGACCGTTTTCTTTATTCAGTCTGCAAGATTTAAATGTTCACCTCATACAGAAACACTCTCACAGACATATTCGGGATAACGTTTTAACAAGTGTTTGGATGCCCAGTGACCCAGTCAAGTTGACACATAAAATGAGCCATCAGAGCAATTATTATTAAATTACATCATCAGCTATGCTTAAATCTTTTCCTTGGTGAATATTTAAGCCCTTAACTGGCACATTTCATATTTTCTATTCTTCCAGACCCTTGAAAAAATGGAACTCTTTGATAAAGCATCTGTTGATTCATTTCATACAAGCTTTCAACAAGGGTTTTAACAACTTAGAATTGCATAGTCATAACTATTTTATTCCTTAGACTAAATAGAATCTGCTTTCCCTCTGTTATAAGGGTTATTTCCCCATACTCTTCTATTCCTGAAAAAAAAAAAAAAAAGAAAAAAAGAGATAAAGTGAGTATTCAAGATAAAGTGAGAATTCTCATGCTATTTTAAGTCACAATCCTGCCCATTTGATATTCATTTTATGTGCCTGGCTTTCATCATAATGATTACCCATTTAATTGAATTTTAGCTGAAACAGTCAGATAGCATTTCAGTGAGATTATCAGAGGAAAAGGCTGAGACTCACTTGCAGGCTTTTCTGAATCCTTGTAATTCTCTGGGGTGACTTCACAGGCAAACTTTAATACAAAGGCACAGAGTAGATAATTAGTCTTCTAATGGTGTCGGGTACATTTTTAAAAGGTTTGATTTAATTTCCATTCTACACTGAGTATTTATTCATGGCTTATCCAAATACTTATCCCCTTTAGGAACTTCCCACAGAAATCCACAGTCGATCTGGCCAGGCACCAATCAGCCAGAGACAGCAAGTCAATGAAATCTAATTCTCCATGGAGGGATTTTTTTCTTGGTTCTTGCCCAGTGCTCTCCACCTTGCAGAGTGAGAACTTGTGACCCATCCAAAAGATGTGGAGGCCCCTGCCCAAGCCCTCCAACCTTCTTGGAGAAGAGCTGGAAAGGAAAATTCCCTCTCGCTACTCCTCATTGCAAAAATGAGACCATTATGAATAGTGAGATTATGGTTTAGAAACGCTTATCTGCTAGGAGCAGAGAAGGTATCCTCCTCACTTGCTCCTCTTCTTCTGAAAATTCAGGAGAGGTTTTCACTCTCTCAGGGGAGCCCTAAGTCCTCTGTTTTTCAACTTGTGACTGGCAAATTTGTCAGGGAAAATAAGAAGTACTATTTCAACCTTGGGTCTAGCCACATTCCCTAAGCCATCAGTTAAACTTGAAATAGCGCTGATTTTGTATTGCCACTGCATCTGGCTTCTTGTGTCTTTTTTTTATTTAATTGGTTCAGAATCTGGAGGAAAGGATAAGTAGGATTAGTTCTTTCAAACTCCAAACATCCACCAAGGACTTTCGCGAAATAGCAGAGTCAGAAGTAGGTTATTGCACTAACATGACATCAAGTTCCTAAGAAAATAAATGCTTGGGAGACTAAAGCTATGTAGAGTTTGGGGACACATTTTTCCTCTTCCATTCTTTGTCCATATGCCATCAAACATTTATGGCAGTTCTGGTTGCAAGATATAATGGATAGCGTAAGTTATAGTATTTTCATCACAAGACAGAGCTCTTAGTTCCCCTTTAAGTCTGGCTTCTAAAAGTGCCACTGTCAATAATTAAATAAGAAGCGCAGTATTTTTTAATTTAATTTAATTTATTTTTACAATGTCTGCTTTCTTTTCTCAGATGTAGTCCCTCTAGAATCCCTGCCACCAATTCACCCGTGCCCCATCACCATAGTCCCTTGTGCTCTTCCCGTCCTCATTTTGATCCCACTCCCTCCTCCTCCCCTGCAGAGTGTCTCTGAATTATGTTTGTCTGTTTATTTTTGTTCTGTTTTGTTGTGGTTCTTTTTGTTATTGTTGTTGTTCTTCCCCCCCCCCCCTTATTTTGTTCCCCTATATTCTCCTATAAGTGAAACCCTCTGATATTTTTCTTTTCCCTTCTGACTTGTTTCACTAAGCATAATCCCTTCTAATTCCATCCATGTTGCTGGGAATGGCATGAGTAAAACAAATTTCAAAATAAATAAATAAATAAAAAGCACAGTTTCAATTTGCAAAGTAAGTAAGTTTATTTTGTGTTACTACTCAGCTTGTAAATATGATGATCTCTATAAAAATAAAAATAACTTATTAAGAAATATAAAAGAATAGTTGAATGAATGGAAAAACAGCATATTCCTGGAGAGGAATATATATATATATATATATTTTTTAAAGATTTATTTATGCATATAAGCTGGGGCACAGACCAGAGGCGTGGGGTGGTGAGAGGGTTCACCAGAGACAGAGTGGGGAGCAGAACAGGCTTATGGACGGAAATACACTGCTGAGGGGAACAGCAGGCGAGGCAGGAGAGGTCTGCCGCGCCATGTGGGAATCTCCCCACTGCTGCCACCAGCTTCACAGTGAAGCGCCTAACCGCTGTGCCACCGGGGAGGCCAGAGAGGAATATTTTTATAAGCATGTTAGTTTTTCCCAAATTTACTGTTTCAGTACAGTTCAAATAAAAATTTCAATGAAATATTTTTGAAACTTCACAAAAGTATTTTAATTTTCCTTTCAACGTTTTATTCTAAAATCTTTTTAAACACAAAAATTGGGGAGAAATAGTACAGAGAACACCAATATATCTACCCCTTAGATTCAATAATTGTTAGTATTTGTCTATTCATGGACATGTTTGTACATATATATAATATATATATTTTATATACACACAGCATCATAGCATATATACATAAGTATTCAAGCTGTTGTTTTGTATTGTTGTTGAAGCATGTAACACAAATGTGAAATGAATCATGTGATTCATGTAAAACTAAAATCTCTATTCCATATTTAATTTCTTAAATTGTCCTGAGAATGTCATACTTGTTTTTCCCCTTCAAATCAGAATTTAACCATGAATCACAAGCTACATTTAGTTTCTTATATATCTTTTATTGTAGAAAACATTTCATTACTTTATTCTGAATGTCTTTGGCTTTTTGAAAATAATTTTATCTTGAAATAATTTTGACAAAATAATTTGTGATCTTTTGAAAACATCAGACTAATTTTTTGGCCTAGATGTGTCTGTTGCCTCTCCGTGATTACTTAAACTTGCTCTTCCAGTCTTTGTATCTCCTAAAAAGGTTTGATTAGATTGGGAGTAAACATTTTTACCACGAGTACACACTAGGTCTTGTTCCATGATCGATATCGCATCATACGAGGGTGCATAGAGTCAAACTGTCCTATAATTCATTAGATGGTTAAGATAGTGACCACCAGTCTCTCCATTATAAAGGTGTGGTATTTTTCCCCTTTAACATTAGCTAGTATGTATGTGGGAATTATTTTCAAGTATATTTGGAAGAAATAATAGATAAAGACATCAAAGAAAATTTAGAAAAAGTAGAGTAATTAAGAGTAATTATTCCAATCAGATATTCAAATGCATTTAAAACAATGTGGTAGTGGAGCATCGGTAGCTTACAGATAGTCTCTGTCTTGTGGCTTTGGTGAGGGGACACCCATCAGTGGGTTGACACTTTTAATAGGTAACTGGAGAACATCCCACAGGAGCTCTGTACTTTAGCTGATTCCATAGTCCCCTTGGTCACCTTTGGTAAATCACAAGAACACGCACACACACTAAACCGGTTACCTCCCGAGAGAGTGATGAAGATATTGTAGAAAATGCATTTGTTAACTCTGTTCCATTGTTTAGGAGTATGTTCTCACAAAGTCCTTTTCAACAGGGGCCTATCCAACAGACATTAAGAAAGGACTGACAATGCTTGCAGTTCAAGAAAAACAAGCACAGTTAAATTCAGAGAAACAAATAATGGACCAGGATGTTAAAGGATTACCCCTATTGTCCTGGAAGTTGATCTCTCTATTAGGGAATATGTGTCAGAGACCAGCCTCAAAACTAGGGGGAAAAAATCTCCAGATGATGGTCTGAGTGAGGCCATAAGAGAGAAAGGTGAGAATACAGGGCCATCCCAGGCAAAGCATGGCATTGGGAAGGTGGGACAGGAAGTGAACGCAGGGGTGTGGCCCAGGATGCCCACTAAAGAGGCCACTCTGGGGTGCTTTTGTGCATCACTGTTTTTCTTCACATGCACAGCAACAGAAAAAAGGACACATTTACTACCCGCACTCCTGGCCTACCTCTCACACTGAGCATGGTGCTAAAAAAAAAAAAAAAAAAAAAGGGCCTTTGTTCTGCTATGTTCCTTTCCTTTTTCCTTTTTTTTTTGATTTTTTTTTTTGAATTCTTAAAAAAGCTTCATTTTTATTTAGTTTTCTGACTCTGTGCTTGTGCCTTCAACATTTACACGATTTTCTGCTCCTCTCTAAGAAAAGGCTGCCTGACCCTCTCCTGGACACATTTAGCACATGCGGGTCCCCACAGGCCTGGCTGACATCCTTTTTTGTTTTAGACACCTGGTAAGAACTTTAGGTCTCTGAGCAGGAACTCCTCAAAGTCGGCCTGGGCACACACCACATGCGGATTTTGGTGCTCTCCCAAACTTTTTGGTACAAAGGCAAATAGTTCAATTATCAGGGGTTTGAGACAGCCCGGTCTTGTTAGAGGTTGTATTGTGGGAGAGCCTGTGATAGCATGTCAAACGCTGGACCATCCTGAATGCCTCCAGGCCCCTGGCAGAGAGTCATGAGGGTATAGCTCAGTGGTAGAGCATTTGACTTCAGACCACCCGGAAGTGGTCTGTGATGGGTTTCTGATGGCAGGTTGGAAAGTAGGGGCATGTGGCAGCTAAGCCATATGCATGTGTAAGCTGAAGATATCACTGTCCTGGGCAATGGTGACATGGAATGGTAAGAACAAGCCAAATCTCCACTTGCAGCCTACTGGGGCTCCGCAGTGAAATACCCTATGAGGATTCTCTCCTGGATTCTCCCCCTCATCCTAGAGCTGCTCTCAAGAGGAAGAATAGATTCATCTGGATCCATCCTGCAATGTGCATTATTATCTACTAGCCTAACCAGAGAGAGTCTCCTTCACGAATATTTAGGAATGAAGAGAGCTCTGAGATGACCATGTGCTGCCTGAGTAGTCGTGTCAGACTTTCCCATTGTTCTGCTGACAATATCATCCTGTGCTCACTTTCCTGACTCCTTCCTGAGGTCAGCACCAACAGTGTGAAAGGCTGAACAAGCTGTTCTAAAGGAAAAGCATGGCCAGATAATCAGATTGTTGGATAAAGATTCACTTTTCTTTTCATTTTTTTTCCCCTTGAAAGTCACAGCTCTATCTGGTCTCTTTATTATTTCTTGGTGATGACAGCATCTGGATCAATCTAACAAGAATAAGCACACAAATTCGTAGACAAGGTACTGCTGACTTATATTAATCAATCAACAAGATTCTCATTTCTAGTGATTGCCCAATAACTCTTCAGTGCTACACTAAGGACACAGTAATTATGCAGCAAGATTACATCAGCCTACAACCTTGTTTTTTCATCATCCTCTGTTAAATGTTTGCAGGATGCATTTTAAGCGCCAACTACAAGCTGAGAGAAAGCTTCTACTTTGGGTATAGCTTTTCCCATAGTTGGAAAAAAATCATATATGACACACACATTTCTTCAATAGCCATATAATATTTTAATAAAATAAGGCTATGCTTAAAGCATAACATCTAAATAATAGAGTGATACCGGTAACAAATAGCTAATAGTCTTCGAGGGCTTACTCCCTAGGTACCATGAGTGATATTGAAGGCAGTTAACCAAGAGTATGTCGTGGACACTGTCAAATTGGAATTGACATTGACCTTAACCCTATAATAGGATGACTGAGCTCTCCTCTGGCCGTGAGGAATCCAGGAGGTGGGTGGTAGGGGCAGTATTGGTGTTGCTGGGACTTGAGCTAGCACCTGTATTCCCTCCATGTAAACCCCAGGAAGACCCTGCATTTATATTCATTGTAAAGAGCAGGCAGTGAAGGTTTACAGACTTAAAAGATACTGACCAAAAATAATTTTTTGAGCAGTTTTAGGTTTACAGAGAACACCAGTGCTTCTACAGTTTCTCCTGTTATTAGCCTCTTGTGTTAAGGTAATACATTTGTTGTATTTGATGAGATGAGATTGATATATTATTATTAACAATAGCCTAATTTAGTTTATTTGTTTGTGTTGTACATTCTATAATTTTTGACAAATGTATAATGACAAGTATCCAGTGTTACAGCATCATACAGAATAGTTTCATGTCCTGAAAGTCCTCTGTGTTCCTCCTATTCATGCCTCCTTCTCTTTCTTAAACACCTGACAAAACCTGACCCTTTTTACTTTCTCCATAGTTTTGTTTTTTTCCAGAGTGTCACATAGCTGGAATTATCCTGTAGCAATTTTACAGATCAACTTCTCTCATTTAGTAACATGCATTTAAGTTTCTTCATGTATTTCTGTGGTTAATAGAGCATTGCTTTCTTTCTTTATTACTGAACAATATCCCATTTTCTGAATGTACATGTTTGTTTATACCTTCACTTATTGAAGGACATCTTGGTTCCTTCCATATTTTGGCAATTATGAATAAAGCTGCTATAAAAATTTGGATACAAGTTTTCAGGGTTGGAGTAAGTTTATTTTTAAGATTTATTTTTATTTATGCATATAAGAACTGGGGTGTAGGCCAAAGGTGTGCGGAGTGGATTGAGAGGATTCATCAGAGACAGAGCAGGTAGCAGAACAGGTAGATCTACTGAAATAACACTGTTGAGGGGAGCAGCAGGTGAGACAGGAGAGGTCTGCTGTGCCATGTGGGTTAGCTCCCTGGCCAGGGATCTAACTCATGCTGCAGTGGCTGCCAATAGCTTGATAGTGCTCAGACTTAACCCCTTGCAACACCAGGGAGGTCCTGGACCTAAGTTTTTAACTCATGGTCAATATTAAGGAGTAAGAACGCTGTATGATATGGTGAAAGCATGTTTAGTTTTGCAAAACTGACAAATTGTTTCCAAAACGGGTCTAGCATTTTGCTTTCCCACCAGCAAGGAATGAGAAATAATGAATTTTTATACACAATTTTATAATTACAAAGTACTTTTGCCTGTATTAATTGTGCCTGGATCACAGAAAGACATATTTCTTCAAAAGTAAAATCATTCAGTGAAGTTATGAACTTTTCCATGTAATTGTCACTACCACTTATTTAGGAACTATTTGGTGAACTGCATGGATTTCTTTATATGCTGATCTTATTTAACCTTAATAATAATCCTGGGGGCCTCCTTGGTGGCGCAGCCGTTAAGCGCTGCGCTGTGGAGCTGTCGGCAGCGGTGACGTGAGTTCGACGCCCCCCGGCCAGGGAGAATCCCACATGGCGCGGCAGACCTCTCCTGCCTTGCCCGCTGCTCCCCTCAGCAGTGTATTTCTGATCTGCCTGTTCTGCTACCTGCTCTGTCTCTGGTGAACCCTCTCGCCGCCCCACGCCTCTGGCCTGTACCCCAGCTTGTATGTATAAATAAAAAATAAATATTAAAAAATAATAATAATAATCCTGAAAGATAGTTATCATCCTCATTTTACTGTAAACGAAACTAAGATTCAAAAAACTGAAATATGTTACTTAAGATTACAAAGCAATGCAAGCCACGGCTGCCTGTGGCCACCTCATGGGTGGGTCACATTTTACCACCCTGTACTCCCTGGAAGTGCACTGTCAGGAAAAATCCTGGAAGACTTTGGGGAGGAAGGGAGGGAGGAGAAAGAACTAGGATTACTGAATACCCTGTCTAGTGCACCCTCTGAGTTGGCTCCCCAAATGTTATCTCAACTATTTTACAGTTCTATAAATTATAGAAATCTAATAATGGTCCAGAGAATTGCAAATTAGTTGTGTCTGGTAGAGTGTAATTGATTATTGGCCTGTGGCTAGATTGCTTTTTGTAGCTATTTGTAAATTCACTTCAACTTTCCTTATCTGCTTGTATATGTGTGTATGAATTTGAATTCCCCTCTGAACCAGCTGGAGTATCTCAGTGGTTCAATGATCAATTAAAGATTTAAATAAATTCCGCAACATGTGTTTATTTTGCATTATATGTCAGTCATAATTTTACCCTTAACAAGCCATCTTTTAAGATGATTTATTTTACTAAAATCAGAAACACCGCCAGTGCGATCTCATCATCATCATCCCTCTCTCGGGCCTAGGTGCCCACAGCTTCAGCACGCAGGGAAGAGTGAAAGCTCGGCTGTTCGGGATTTTCCTAAACAATTTGGACCGACTGCATTTAGTAGTGATGGTTGAGATTGACATTCTTCAACTTCTCCAATGCTACAGTACTTCTCATTTCCCTCTAAAATGCTTCTCCCTCTTTCTACAAATCAAGATTTTCTGCTTATTGATGCTATGGAAACAAGGCCAGGTAGAAAATATAGCAATTGCCTAATCAAGCAATTGCCAAATTATAGAGTCTAATTTGATTCCTGTACTTCACACGCCTGACTGCATGGCAGACTATTATTTATTTTGTGAATTATTCAGGATACAAGCTTCTCCTGCTAGCCTCAGGATCGTCATTAGTCAGTAACAGTTTTACTTTTTTTTTTAAAGATCTATCCATTCATGCATACAAGAACTGGGGTGTAGGCCAGAGGTGTGGGGGTGGTGTGAAGATTCACCAGAGACAGAGTGGGGAGCAGAACAGGCGGATCTACTGACGTACACTGCTGAGGGGAGCAGCGGGCAAGACAGGAGAAGTCTGGTGTGCCATGCGGGAAGCTCCCTGGCCAGGGATTGAACTCATGCTGCAGTGTCTGCACAGCCCCATAGGCTGACACTTAACCCCTTCCGCCACCAGAGAGGCCACCTAGTCAGTAATAGTTTTATCCTGCTCTAACTAGGCAGAGAACACTTCAGCAATATGTCTGTTTCTGGATGAGAATGCTTTTGTAGAACAGAAATTAGAAATTGTTGATTAAACTATAATTTAGGGAGTCATGAAATTTCAGTGAAAAAAAAATCTCTTTCAGGGCCTCCCTGGTGGCGCAGCAGTTAAGCGCTGCGCTGTGGAGCTATCAGCAGCAGCGGCTACGCGAATTTGATGCCCGGCCGGGGAGGATCCCACATGGTGCGGCAGACCTCTCCTGCCTCGCCCGCTGCTCCCCTCAGCAGTGTGTTTCCGTCCATCTACCTGTTCTGCTCCCCACTCTGTCTCTGGTGAACCCTGTCACCGCCCCACGCCTCTGGCCTGTGCCCCAGCTTGTATGTATAAATAAAATAAATCTTTAAAAAAAAAAAAAGAAAAAAATCTCTTTCAGTTCTAAAAGAATTATCCAACCCCTCCATTTGACAGATGTAGGAACTGAGTTCCAGAGAAATTAAATTACTTAGCTATAGTAACACAGCTGACTGGCAGCATTTCTGGAAATAGGACTGCACTCACATTCCCAGTTCAGTTCTCTTTACATGACGTACAACATTTCAATGACCTCGACATTCAAGAACTCCAATTAGCACAGCAGTTAAGAAATTTCTGTAGCACGCTTTAATTTCTTGGACTCTGATCTTATGAAATCAGTTTACAAAAGCTTATTTTCACTCATTTGAAGGTAATATCAAGGGTAAGGTCCATGGTAGCCAGTTTGCATCTAACTTATAACTTGAAAATAATACATTTTAAGTTAGTACCAGATTGTCACTGTTATTCTCATTAACTGGACTAGGTCATATGATTACCTCCACTTATAAAACCCCTCTGCGTTTTTCCTTAGCTCACTGAAGTTAGGCAGAGTTGGTTTAATGGACCCTGAACACATATTTGTTTGCCTACTTAATTCGATAGTTAATGACTAGGAAAACAGTCCATTATTAAAGCTCTGCATTTAATATCTCTCATTTGCATTCAAATTATTTTTTAGGTTGAAAAGGAAGTTTGGGGGGGAAAGTGAAGAAGAGCCTGGCTTCATTTTTGTGAGCCTTATGCCTAGACAGTCTCTTGGATATTCAAGCATAACAAAGCAAAACCTGTACTGTTTAATGCAGTCGTCTGGACCCAAATTGTCCCACTTATGAAAGGAACACATATAATATGAAACAGCTAGTGGAAAACAGTATAACCTAATGAATAGCAAGGAGCTGAAAGATGTGTAATTATTTCCCCATATGTGATTATGAGGCTGCCACCTCTGGTGGACTTGCCTCTTTAGGCTCCCCTCCCCCTTTATCACTCCCCACTTTATAGACAGCTGTGCCAACCACACAAGGTAGTATATGTACTTCCCAGTTTCCCATGTACAAAAGTGTAAAGACAGAAAGCCTTGCTTCTATATAGGCATCCAATATGTCTTTCAACATCGTGTTCTGGAAGTATCCTTCTCAATCACAATTCTCTGAAGGAAATGAGCAATCTGGAATCCCCCTGTATGTTACTGTGCAATATATATCCAATAAACTCAATAGGGAAGTCCTTGCCTCCTGATTTTTGATCTCACAGGAGACTGGGTTATTTAGTTAGAGGACACTGGCGCCTACAAGAGGAACAGCTCCAGCTGCTCTTCGTTGCCAGGCAACGTGTGACTTAAAGGTAATTCAGACACACTTACGCCATTTACACAGTCAGTCCTGAGTGGGAGGAACCTCAGCTATTTTGTCCTAGTTGCAGACTTATGCAAATGAGAACTTGTGGCACTGGGGAGTGAGCACATAGTGGCAACTGTGCTGGTCACGAGGGCAGGTATGCGCCACAGCCCAGAGGTGGGTGCCATGTCCTGCTGCTGCCTGCTCATTAGCCAGACGGTGGGAATGCTGGAAAGATCCTGAGCACACGTGGATAATCTAACCAGGGCTGTGGGAGGTGATTAGAACAGGTTGGGTGGGGATCAAAGCTGGTGGGTGGCTGAACAGGAGTTTAAAGTATAATAGCTGGGGAACCAGGGTCAGCATGGCTGAGTCATCATCTGTATCACCTCAGCCATCCTCCACGTCCACTCAGGTTCTGAGGACAGTTCCAAAGTCACAGAGTTACCCTGTGTCCCAAGGAAATATCAGGGGTTCAGAAGAAGAAAGACTTCATGTACATAAAAAGCAGAAATATTTGCTGGTTTGGGCTCATGAACAAAATAACTCTGTTGAAATTTTTGCAATGGGG
Source organism: Scalopus aquaticus (assembly GCA_004024925.1). NCBI lineage: Eukaryota > Metazoa > Chordata > Mammalia > Eulipotyphla > Talpidae > Scalopus > Scalopus aquaticus. The sequence goes on from PVIJ01002270.1 coordinate 59,753, forward strand.
AAGTTTTGTTTAGAGTCAGAGTTGATTCTTGTCCGGTCCAGAGAGTTCAGAGGGTCAAGAGCAACTTTGAAATTATATACAAAACCGTATGTGTGATTTAGCATTTATTTTTCTGGGACCTGGGTATATCTCTTGTGAAAGGATCTGCAACCCACAAATATTTTGTAGACAACAGTATAGAAGTTAGTGGAGCCCAGGCTTTCTAGTCACGTTAAAGGACCCTAAAGAGTTACTGCATGGAGTGGATATGGGTGACTCGTGACTTTGTGTTTTGCCTGGTCTTTGACTTCTTATATCATCCCTCATCTGGCCCAAGGCATACTGCCTGTCTCGTTTCAGGCACAAGTAGCGAGATCATCGCAGGTCGCAGCTTCCACCACTGCCCTCACCCAGCATTAGCCCATTGAGCCGGCACCCAAATGACATCTCTTTAATGAAGCCATTCTCAGGCAGAAAGCAAGTAAACCACACTGATGGAAGTTCAGGAGTAGACATCTAAACAGACAGGGGCACAGTCAGTGACTTCTAGCCCAAGAGAGGTAAGAAGAGACAATGGACAGGAAGTGGAGACCTGCATTCTAGCTCATATTTTGCACCAGACAGCTGTTTAACTTAACATTGGGCAATTCACCTTCATGCGTTATTTCAGGTTCCAAGTCTAGAGAATGGGGAAGTTGGCCTAGATTCCTGAGGCCTGCCTAGCTGAGGACCTGACTGACTGTATCCAAACTCCATGATGTGGTCCTGTCTGCAGAGACGTATTTGAGAGGGAAAACACAACGTGGGTAGACTCAAGATTTCTATGATAGGTTAAAGTGCTAGTTGGGGCTGAAAGCCAAAGATAGAACATTTCTCATCACAATGGGGTGACTGTTTTGTGACTTTTGATTTGGAAATGTTGCTCGTAAATCTCTCTTGCCTTCTCTAAGCTCCAGTTCTGCTTTTAGCAGATGATATACTCACATAATATTTAGAATCTTGGGCCTCCCTGGTGGCGCAGCGGTTAAGCGCTGTGCTGTGGAGCTGTCGGCAGCGGCGACGCGAGTTCGACGCCCGGCCGGGGAGAATCCCACATGGTGGGGCAGACCTCTCCTGCCTCGCCCGCTGCTCCCCTCAGCAGTGTATTTCTGATCTGCCTGTTCTGCTACCCTCTCTGTCTCTGGTGAACCCTCTCGCCGCCCCACGCCTTTGGCCTGTACCCCAGCTTGTATGTTAAAAAAAAAAAATTAGAATCTTGACCTTTCTGCATATGGTCCCTCAAGAGCCTGAACAGTTACTTTGTTCTATTAGTGGTTCCCTTAGGTTTGCAACCTTTTCACTCCAGGTTCAGAGGATGCATCTGATTCATTCCACCTATTTCAGATTCCATCCTTCTTGTCTCCTCCCCTGTGCTGGATGTCCACTCAAGTCATCCATTCCACCCTCATGCCCACTTCCATCTTCTAGATGCTCCAGTCTTAGCTTCATCAGGGGCTCTTTCTTCTCTTTTCCTGTCTACTCAGCTCTTCCCTATCTTAAACATTCAACCAGGTTTTTATCTGCTCTATTTGCATTTTGGTCACGTTTTAATCTTTTTTTTTTTTCATTCCCTTACCTCCATGTCCTTGGAGTAGGAAGCCTACCCCTACTTTCTTCTCTTTGCAGTCTAAATGTTCACAAGCTATCCTGCCACTGTGCTGTCAGAGGCGTGTTCCCTGTCTTCTTGCCTCTGGCACTTGATCTAACTGAGGGGCAGAGATAGCACTTGTCTCTCTCGACCTCCAGTTCCAACATTGTTTATGACTTAGAAATGACTTAATAAACCTGTGTTGAATACTTTAGCTCTGTGATGTCCAAATATTTCTCACCCTTCTCTCTGCACACACCTTGTGCCTCATTGTAATCCAATCCCCCCTTATCTTACCTCCTATCATTATAACAATGTTCTGGCTCACTTCCTCACTTCAGTTCTTTTCTCAGAACATTATATCATTGAAATCTTCCCAGAGACTTGCCAACAGTTCCCTAGTGATTAATGATGCAAATTCATTCTTTCCAATTGATGTTATTTTAATGTAAACAATTAGTTGCTTTAAAAAATGTTATAAAAGCACAACATATAAACCAAACCAAAAAAATATCCAGAGAAAGATAAACATTCTACCATTCCATCCTCCCAGTTTCCTTTCCCATTAGTAATCCCTGTTAGTAATTCCCTACACATCTTTACAGAGATAGTCTATACAATACTAGGATTTAGAGCTCACTACTCTGGTGGGGCCCTGTTAGAATACCAGCCAATTGGAATGGGGTCCTGTTTATCTACTGGACATTTCTTCCAGAATTGACTCAACCAGACATATTTTCATCACTGGTTTGCAATTTGCTTCAATCCATAAGGACCTGAGACTGTTCTCGCTTTTATTATATTGTCTGGAACTTCCAGTAACTGTGCCTGACAGACACATGTGGATACATCCCCTGCTGTGGCTATTGTAAAGGATTTCAGCACTGTTTACCCTAATTGTGGGGAACTTTATCTTGGTCAGGCCACTAGTCCCAACCCCATTTATCCTGACTTTGCTCTTTCTGCACCAACCAGAAATTGAACCAAGTTCTTACTGGTTTTGTTCTGACCCATGGTGAGTTGTGCTGCCTGTTGACCTAGTTTGCTAAGAGATAAGCATGAGATGATCATGTTCCTTAACTATTGCACTGTTGCTTCATTGTCCAGACTTACCCCTAAATCTAGGTATGACCTCTCTTTAAATGACACACTGAAATGATTTGTTAAATAACTTGAGGTTTTCCACACCTCTTTTTTAAGCCCTGTGAAGAGTGATAGCATCTGGGTGTAGGAAGTTTAATGTCATAGTAGCCAGAGTGCGTTTCCTACCAAGTCCAGGGAGGACAGACACTGAGAACTACTACATCTGACTGGGCAGTAATGACAGTCTTGAGATTGGAAAATATCAGTGTAAATGATTCAAGAGCCTTAAAAATTCCTTTTGGGGAAACATAGAAATTACTGTTTTAGTTAGATGCAAAGTACCTTATGTACAAATAAGATGACTTATTATTTCTCTTTTAAAATACATCTAATTAACATCAGGCCTGAACTGGTATTTGCTGAGGTGATGCTATATTGGTGACATATCATTTAAAATTTTGAACTGTGATATATTATAGATAATATCAATGTGAGAGATTATCCTGATTGAGGGTTTCTCACTGTGTAGCCCAAAAAGACAGTCTTGCAAGAAGAGTAAGCATAATGTCAAAAATATTTGAGAAGAGCTGGACCTAAACCACCTCTGCCTCTTGTATTTTGATCTTGCACATTCACATACCAAAGACACTGTGAGGTTCCACAGTAAAAGAATTTCTAAACTTTTTCAGTAGCCCAGACTTATTTGTCGGTGAAGCCCTTTATGAATAATGGCTATTAGTGGACCAAAGAACTAAGGGTCAGAGAAAGATACATGTTGGATTTGATACACGCTGGATAAGGATTGAGTTAATTCCTGCAAGTTAAACAACTTTTGTATAAACAAATATTTGCTACCCCTAAATATTTCACGTGATTGTTATAGTACAAATCAATAACATAATATGCTTTCCATTATAAACCAATAACATAACATAAAAAATAGGTGAAATATTTAGGGGAACCAGTCATAGTAATGCTATTATCTAATATTATCAATTATGTAATATTTACGTTCATATCTTTTAAAAGCCAGTTATTTAAAAATATATTTCTTTGCAAGTTAAATTCCCATTAGCTGGCGTCTTCCGGCCCTTGTTTTCTGGGACTCCTCCTGGTAGCCTTTTCCTCTGGTTCTGACAGGAGCCAGAGAGTTAGGTATTACACAATGACATTTTTTTCTCTTACAACTTATTAAAGGAGAAAACAACTCATTAAGTCAAAGAAATTCTTTTCCTTATAGCCAATTTCTCACTCTGAGGGATCCAAACTATATTTCCCTCATAAATTCTTTCAAAATGCTGTTATCTCCCATTCATATGTTACGTGTGTATAATTTTAAAAAACTACTACTTCAGAATAACAGAAATCATACAGAATTGGAATTTTATCCTGAAACCAATATATTTATGGAAATGGACCAGAGGTTAAATCATACATAATTGGCTCATTCACGGAGAGCTCTTCTATTGTCATTCAGAGTATGGTTGTACAAGTCTCCTTGATCCAAGAGCTGAAACACTTGCTTTAATGTCGGAAAGATGGGGAGAAGGAAGCAGAGCAGGTCCCGACCATAAGGTGGTAGCTGCCTCTTTTATTCCATGAGATTAAAAATGAGCCTGGGTTGAGGGGGTTGGTAGAGGCTTTTGGGGCAGGGGTAAGATAGGACAAAAAAGTTGGGTGTGGACAATGGTCAGCTGTGAAATATATCTCAAAATCTGAAGGCAGGTAACATTCTTTATTCAGGCTCATAACAAATTCTGGAATGAGAATGCCTAGAACATGGAACAGGAGTGGAGGTGGAGACACAAACAAACTTCACACCCTCACAAAGATCTGCAGGCATTATATTAAATTACAGTTGGTATGAGCAAGGCTTGAGAAAATGCTTGAAGGCAGGTAACTGAAGTTAAGTATGACTAACTCCCTTTTAAGAAAACCAAGAGTCTAAGCAAGTAGTTCTTAGTCTTTTTGATTTCACAGATAAGAAACATTAAAAAAATTAATTTGAGGGCCTCCCTGGTGGCGCAGCGGTTAAGCGCTGCGCTCTGGAGCTGTCTGCAGCGGCGACGCAGGTTCGACGCCCGGCCAGGGAGATACCCACATGGTGCGGCAGACCTCTCCTGCCTCGCCCGCTGCTCCCCTCAGCAGTGTATTTCCTTTGATATGCGTGTGCTGCTCCCCACTCTGTCTCTGGTGAACCCTCTCACCGCCCCACGCCTCTGGTCTGTACCCCAGTTTGTATGCATAAATAAATAAAATCTTCTAAAAAAATTAATTTGAGAGCTGACTTTAGTAGCCGATTTTTTTCTTTTTAAATAAGGATAGACTTGCTATAACTTATTACCATTTTTTCCACTAGAAATAAGTAGGAAATGCATAGTCCCATATTTACATACAATCCTTGAAATTGAATGAACTCAATTTTATGACAAACTTAGAACATTGTCCTAATTGTTCTAATTTTTCCAGGTTTCCTTTGACACTAACCAAGTGATTCAGATTAGAGTTTTGGAATGCTGGGAAAATCTCTTAAACATGTCCAAAATAGTACTATTCATTATTTTCAGAGCAATTCATGTTGATGTTATTAGTTACCTTAATATATATAAATAACTCAGACAACATTATTTATGGAATCTTCTAGGAAAAAAAAAGGCTTGAGCTCTCCTTGATATACTTTAAAAACTAAGAAATACAGGATCTCCCTGGTGGTGCATCAGGTTAAGTTGCAGTACTAGGAAGCTATCCAGAGCAACTCCAGCATGCGTTCGATCCCTGGCCAGGGAGATTCCCACGTGGCACAGCAGACCTCTTCTGCCTGGCCTGCTGCTCCCCTCAGCAGTGTACTTTACTGGATCTGCCTATTCTGCTCCCCACTCTGTGTCTGGTAAATCCTCTTACCACCCTCTCTGGCCTACACCCCAGCTTACATGCATACATAAATAAATCTTTAAAAAAAACTAAAGGATACAACATACTCTAATCTCTTAGAGGTAAATGTTTACTAATAGAGTACAAAGGGAACACTTTGGTACTAAGAGTATGTGAAAGGAGTAACCAGAAAAAGGAGGTGTTAATCAGACTATTCTTGTTCCTTTTTAGGAAAGAGGAAACTGACCTGGTGCTATTTGAGAATTATCCAGGAAAAAAAGATGTAAATAAGCCCTGCCTTTCAGGGTCAAAGTCCTATTCTTGTTTGACTGTGTTCTCTATTCAAATTTTCTGCTGTTTGAAAGGTGAACTTAGCAGCCTGGGGTGACTGAACTAAGCACCAGCCCTTTCTCATCCAGTTAGCTGTGGCTGTCATGAAGGACAAACAAGACTGATCACCTCTTCGGCAAATGTTTTGCGCTCTCATCAAAAGAGAAATTCGAGGATTTTCAGAGAGGTGATGTGGGCTGCACAGCTGCTTCCAAATCTGTCTCTCCCATTCTTAGTAAGTTTGATTCTTACAAGCTCCATTTTCCAGACAAGAATAAAAGCATGAGGTCTCGAATGTGGAAAAGTCCAGGATCTGAGCGCAAGCTGTGTTGTTTTTTTTTTTTTTTAAAGCATTCTGAATTTCATTTGTTAATGAAATAAGTTGCTTTTAAGCTAAGAATATTTCTTTTTCCATTTTCTCAATAAGTTCCATTCTATTTTTTTGGAGATGACTGGAAAGTACTAAAGACAAAGCATGAAAAAAAAATCTGTCACCATCATCCAAATAATTCGTGAAAGATTATTTTTGGACTATCTAAAATTGAACAAAACAAGGGGAAATAAATACTAAATGTGGAAAATTGAATATATTGATTAAATTTTTTGGTTGCATTGGTGTAGAACTAAATTAACTCAGGGAAACAACGAAATGTATTTCAAATATACTGGTTATCTCACAGAAATCAATGCCAAGAATCAGGAACTGTAAAAATCTAGAATTGAATATTATCAGGATCTTCTGCATGCTCTGTCAATTGGTCTGAAGTATACTCTGGGTGGAGTGGGAAGACTGGAACAGAAAGAGGGTACTATTTTCAGGTATAAAAAGATTCTTAAACAAAAAAACAGAGATGTCTACTTTATTAAATGGCAAAGAAGCAAGAGAAAATGACTTGTCCAGTGTATTGAATGTTTAGAAGAAATACAGATCAGTTACAAGAATCAAGTACTTCCTCATTTTTGGGGAAAAACTCCATGGGGACATCAAAGTGGTATCTGTAAAACATTAGGTCAATTATGCAATGCTTACTTAGTTACTAGTATTAATTGCATACTCATTATACACAAAGTACTCTTCTAGATTCTGGGATATGGAAAGGGAGTTGTAAAGATAAATAGGTCGCTCCCTCAAGGCTTTTACACTTTAGTCAACTTTAGGAGGTAAGGCAAGCTACAATGACTAGGTCAACTTAACATTTGAACTGGAACTGGTCATTTGTTTAAAAGCAAATTCTGAACTCATTCCCATCATTTAGTTTTTTTAAAAAAAAATTGTAGTATCTTTTTTATATAAAAAAATATGCTGTATCATGCACCTCTGCACTCTAGCTTCACTGAGAACTTGGTGCCAAACTACATCCTGGGAACAAAAGGTGGGGGTTGGGGAATCCCACAATGCACAAACATTGATTTGAACTAAATTTCCTCATTCAGGAGATGTTCTCAGCTATACCATGCTTATTGATCATCTGATTTTAGCTGAAGATTTTCAATTTAATTTTTTTCTGTGTCTGTTTCTCACTTGTTTTTGGGGGGATAGACCAATAAGGAAATGGGAAGGTAGGTTAGTTTTTATAAGTGATATGAGTATACTTTCATTTAGTACTACTATTATTTTGAAACTATTATTTTAAAAGTTTAAAAGTTTAAAAGTTTGGGGGGGCTGAGAGGAAAAAGAGGTTCATGAAAGAGGAGGTTTGGGGGGAGGATACCAGCAGGTGGCGCTTGTCTCTTCTGAGAGGACAAGAAGGTTTTATTCTCAGTCTTGGAGACTGAGGAATTAAGGGGGACTAAGCATGAGGTCAGAGAAAGTGGAACAGATCATTTCATACCTTAGTGCCTAGTCTAGAAATCACACATTCTAGCCTGTCTGACCAGGCCAGCAGCTTTCTGTGTGACCACTTAAAGAATGGCTCCCCTAATCCAAGGGCTGCATTATTTTCTTCCTTGCCCCCAGCTTCATTTCCCCAAGCCAGGTACTTAGAGTAACTAGCAGGTCTTGGGCAATGAAGGCAAAATAAAGGCTTTTGCGAGTGGAGTTGCAACTTGGGAAAGCAGTGGTACCTCATCAAATCTTCCAGCTGGCCTGCCCTTATATTGTGTCAGTCTCAGTCTGGGCAGAATGAGAACTAGCTTGAGAGCTGACTAGTCAGTTCCCATGTTCCCAAGGGTCACTTTGAAAGTACCTGTGCACAAGCTCAAACTGTGACTGAGTTACTGGCATGTTGGGGTTACTGGCTTCCTAATATCACCCGATGCTTAGTCAGCCATTGCAGGCCCCTCTTTGTCATATTGTGGTGTGTTCTGTCCATCGTACAAACTACACTCATTTTGAAAGTTCTTTCCTCTGTGTCTAGAACAGTTTTCCACCATGGCTCAGGGAACCTTCTGCCTGACTGTTCTTGTTGGGCTTTTGTCCAAGAACTACAGGAAGGAAGGCCAGCTTCAAGTCAAAGGGCTACAAGTTCGAATCCAACTCATCAGAGTGCATGGATGAGCTTAGACAAGTTTCTTAACTTCCTCTCTAGAATGGAGAAAACAGTTTTTTCGACTTATGAGATAATTAATGCACGTGTCTCACTGCAAGTGTCCGAACGCTAGGGGTGTTCCGTTGTTGGACTGCTAATGAGAAGCAGCCGCTGGGATCAAAAAGGCAGAAACATTAACAGAATTGAGATAACCTTTCACCTTCTCAGGATCTCAGTCTATTTCAGATCTCATTGATTACTAGCTTGCTGCGGTCTTCTCAGACCCCCTAAAACCTGTTGTGCACTAAAACACCCTGGACAGCAAAGAAACAAGCAAAAATCAAACAAAAGCCAGAGGCGTTGGGGTCTAACTGTAAGTGTCGGCCTCAGGGTCCAGCTCCCTCTCACCCCCGCGCAGTCGACCCCCTCAACACTCCCCCTTTCCTCCACCCCCCCACCCCACGGTAGACCCGCAGCCGGGTGGAGCGCCAAAGCTGCACGGGCCCTCGGGGCTGGCGGCGGAGTCGGGCTCAGGGCTGGGCTGACAGCTCGGGGGAAGGAGGAGGAGGGAGCGGGCGGCGGAGGAGGGGAGAGCAGCCGGGAGGAGGGAGCAGGGGCGGAGGAGACACATGCGCGCTGCCGCCGCCGCCGTCCTCGCTTCCCGGGGACAGGAAACCTTCGAGACCGGCTGCCACCGCCGCCCGCGCACCCCAGTTCCGCGTGCCTGCCGCACCCTCCTCACCTCCTTCCCGCATCTTGCCGTGAGCACTGCGAGGACTCGCTCGGCTGCCGGTCCCTTCCCGGAGGAAAGCCGTGACCCCCCCTCAGGAGCGGCGGGGCCGGGGGGGCCCGGGAGAAGATGGCGACGCCGGGTAGCGAGCCCCAGCCTTTCGTCCCTGCCCTCTCGGGTGCCACTCTGCACCCCCATCATCATCCCCACCACCACCACCACCACCACCAGCACCACGGAGGCGCGGGAGGCGGTGGCGGGGCCGGGGGAGGCGGCGGCGGCAGTGGGGGCTTCAACCTGCCCTTGAACCGGGGTCTCGAGCGCGCTCTTGAGGAGGCGGCCAACTCCGGGGGGCTGAACCTCAGCGCCCGGAAACTGAAGGAATTTCCCAGAACCGCGGCCCCGGGGCATGACCTCTCGGACACAGTGCAGGCAGGTGAGAAAGGGCGGCGGCGGGTGCGGGTGCTGGCTGTCGTGCCTTCCCGACGCGGGGACCGACCGGCCCGTGGTTTGGCTTCGCCGGGGGTCCACCAGCCGGTGTTTTCTCGAGCGAGAGGCCCGCGTGGGCGCCCGGGAGGCGGACCCCGCGGAGGGCCTGTGGTCGCCCCTCGCCCGGCCCCTGGCGGAGCGGGGCGGGGAGCTGGGGTGCTCTGACCGCCGCGCCGCTCCTCCAGCTCCCAGCTCTGCGCCTGGGCGCGGGGAAGTGGCCGCCTGTCGGGACGAGCAGGCTAGCCGCTCGTGCCACCCCGCGGAAATGGCAGGGTTCAGGCGGCGGTTTCGGCAGCCAGGGCCCCGCGCAGGGCTGGGAACCGGGGCGCCGCGCTGCGCCTCATCCCGGGCGAGCCGCCTCATCCCGGGCGAGCCGTCTCGGCGTCGAGGCGTCGCGCATCCTGGGGGGGCAAGTCAGACAAAGGTGGATGCCCTCGGCCAGCCCAGGGGAGTCCTCGCCCTGTCCCCAGTCCCCCTCGGTCACACTGCCGAGGCGTCACTCGGTGCCAAGGCGTCCCCTCCGTGCGCCTGTGCAAAGAGCGAGCCGCCTCGAGGGTCGCGACTCGGGCTCGCGGCGGCTTTGCGGGCCACGGGCTCCCCGGGTTCCCCGCCTTTAGCTGACCGCCCCCACAGTTTGGTCCTATCACCCGGCTACCTGGGTCTCAGTAACCCGATCTCTGCGGGGCCGTGGAGGAGACGGCATGGCATATTAAAGCAAAAGTAATTAAAGTGAGCTGGTTTTCCTGTGTGAGCCAGACAAGTTGTAACTCGCGCCAATGAGCTCCAGCTTTTTCAAGTTATGTCATGTGTTGACATATTTCTGAGACGTCTGCTTTCTCTTTGGTAGTTGGAGTTACAGAAGTGGGATCGAGAAACAGGAAGGAGGGTGGTGGGACAGGATTCTGGCCTTCGGATCCCTACAAAACTGACTTGGCTCGTCACTACCCTGTTGTGGGAGGGCGAGGGGGGAGGCTATACCTTGGCAAGTGGCCAAGAGCTCCCAGGGCAATGGGTGCCCCATTTTGGAGGCACTGCCCAGACCTCCTGGCTGTCATCACCTGATCCCAGTGTCAGAACCCCTGGATCCTAAATAGCTTGACTCTCAGCTCCAGCTCTGGCTCTCTCTGTTTCCTCTTGTCAGGACAGCGGAGGTGGGTTAAAGGACTTGGGCTTACCCCAAAGTTGGCTTTTGGGCATAGGTTTCCTATGTTATCTCCTCCCCTCCCCCTTTAATTAAAGAAAAAAAAAAAGAATTCTAACGAATATTTAGAACTCAGAGTTCACTGGAAGCAAAACAGGCTCTTTGGAGTCATTAAACTTTTAATTTGGATTTAGGAATAGTCTGGAATGGACAAAAAGGAGGGAATTTCCAAAGTTGAGCTGCCAACAGCGGGGGAGTTTCTTGATAGGACCAATTAGTTACATTTTCTCAAGTGGAAGTTATTCCAAGAATTGCTTGAATCATTAATGTAAAAAAAAAAAGTTTGTTAAATTCTACTTCCCTTTTGCCATGGAGTATAACATGAACTATGGAATGGTTGGTTATGAGTACAGAAAATTGAGCTGGAATGAACAATAATAATATGTGTTTGTATATTTAGTAGTGGTGCTTCAAAATTATTCTACTTCTATTTTGCTGACCTTAATTTCCGAAGTTGGGTGAACTTGATGTGTCTGATCTTTTAGTGTTTCTTTGAAAACTGCTTTTAAAAGCAGGATCATATTGTGCACAGCAAAAGAAACCACTACTAAAACATAAAGGCAGCCTACTCAGTGGGAGAAGATACTTGCAAGTATCTATCAGACAAGGAGTAGATATCCAAAATACATAAACACCTCATATAACTCAACAACAAAATTAAAAATGGGTTAAAAAATGGACACAGATTCTAAATAGCACTTCATCAAAGCAATACTTCCCACAGACATATGAAAAGATGTTCTGCATCACCTATCATTAGGGAAATGCAAATCAAAACCACAGTGAGATTTCACCTCACACTGTTTAGAATGGTTGTTATCAAAAAGTCAAGGAATAATAGACGTTGGTGAGGAAATGGAGGAAAATGAACCCTTGAATGTAAATTAGTACAGCTACTATGGAAAACAATTTGTATGTTTCTCAAAAAATTAAATATAGAACTACCATATGATCCTGTAATCCCACCCCTGAGTATTTATACAAAGAATATGAAAACATATATCTTTGAAAATATGCACTTCTATGTTCATTGAAGCAATATGCACAGTAGCCAAGGATGGAAACAATCTACCTGTCAAGTCATAAAGATGCAGTGTATAAAGGCAATGGGACAGTACTCAGCTATACAAAATTTTGCCATTTGTGACAGCATGGATGGACCTTGAAGGGTTTGTGCTAAGTGAAGTATTGATAGATCACAAGGAGAGAGACAAAATACTGAATGATGTCACTCATTTGTGGAAGAAAAAAAGCAAACCAGTAAACCAGACCAAACCAAAAGCAAACTCTAGACTCTGGCAACACAATGTGGTTACTGGGGGTAAGAGAGTATGGGAGGAACAGGTAGAGGGGACCAGTGGCTGGTGGTGGATGGTGACTGAACATGGTGATGAACATGTTGTGACATATACAGCTGCTCAGTTTCAGACTAATATTGCTTACCTCAAAAAAAAAAAAAAGCAGAGATTACATCTTTCAATTAAGACCTTTCTATATGAAGTAGATGCTTGGAAATATTCCTGTTTGTCTCTCTTGCAAACTTTTAATTATGAACCTTACTGACTGATGTTTAAGGATCAGGAAATTCTGACTAGTGAAAACTTTGTGGCCTAAAATTAACACCCCATCAAAAACTGCAATATTAATATGGGGTGGCCATCACTAAAAGGTTTAGAATCTTAGGAAGACACAGTAAAGACAGCCCAGTAACGTTAAAGAATATTCAGTGTAACCATTTATCTTACGTCATATTTGAATGTCCATGTGTTGAAGATTTGCTTCTGAGAAACGGCTTTGCCTCAGGTCAAAAGCTGGGTATAGCACTTCATTCTAAAGAAATATTTACTGAGCACCATTCCTTATTTGGTATAACCAAAATCAGAATAAAGCAAGAGTTAAAAATATCTCCAGTTTGCACAGTGTTGACATTTCCTACATATAAAGAGTTCTTGAAGAGTTGAAAGCATGTGTGATAACATATACAACAAAGATAGTGGTTTAGTCCCAGCTAATAGTTTATAAAAGAGCTTTTAAAATCAGAGTAGCATTTGAGAATCCTTAAAGACCTAAAATGTAAAATGTACTTTTTCATAAATTTTGTAAGACAGGGACAGAGAGAGCTTTCTCTCGCTGTTCAGTTATATAGTGAAGGCCATTTGGTTTGTGCCTGGTAAAAGTGACTCTTCTGGCAACCACCTATGCAGAACTGCCCTCGTGGGCAAGTAGCTCAGTTGAAAATAGATATGAACACAGAAATGTAGACCCTGAGTTTTTCAGTAGATGTCTAAGTTCCACTGTTCAAGTGCACACACCTTATTCATTCATAGGGGGAAAAACTCTCAGACCCTCGCTTTGAGTCTGTGGATTTACCTTGTATTTGAGTCAAAATAGTTTTGTTGGCAGTGTTTAGATTTTTTGCAGGTGAGAAGAGGAAAAAAGGGCTGATCCACAGGTGGACTGTGGCTGAAACGAAAAAAATGAGCAAAAGAAGCACAATTAGCACTTGGTGTGTGTGCTTCTCTCTGTGCCAAGTAATTCAACTGCATTGTCCTGCGCAGTCTTGCTAGAAGCCTGTTCATATCCTCATTGAGAGTTGGGGAGATTTGATGGACAAGGCAGATCACATCCCTCCTTAGATTGTGAACCAGTTATTAGAGTGTGATGTACTCACTTGGGTGTTTTCGTTCCTGGTCACATTCCTTGTAAGGTTAGGGTGGGGGGCAGTGAAGAGAAGCAGGACCTGGGGTGGCTCTCTGGAGATTCATTCAAACAGCATTCAGTCCAGGCGCTGTTCTAGGCACATGGGATATAGCAGGGGCCAAAAGAGACTCCTTTTATCCCTTATTACCGGTTTTCTTTTTAGTTGGAGGAGGATAGGGAGACAAATTAAGAAATTGATTTTGCAAGATGAATAGGGAGTTTTAGATATATTTGTTTAGAAAGCCTTGTATTAAAGGTGACCTGAAGTGAATGATGAAGCACAAAATTGGGATTAAAAAAAAAGTACACAAACATGTGCATCAGCAGCGCAAACTCCTTTTTCTAGCACTGATTTATTAAGTAGTATCATTTTGGAAGAAACAGTCAAAAAGTGTGTTTGTATGACGGAAATAAGAAAGGGAAAGAAAAGAAAGTGTCTGCTGGCAGGAGGTTCTAGAAAACAGAAAGGAAGCCTTAAGGCTTTATTTGCTGAATGCTTGTTCAAATTTGGTTTCCTTAAGGAAAGGGTAAAATAGATTATTGCCAATAAGCAATGAAAGCAAGAAAGAAATATGGGAAATGAATTTATCCAGATGGGAATCTACAGTGTGGCATTAAAAAGTACTCACTGAAGTCCTTTATGTGTGTGTGCTGAATACTGTAGGAGAAGTGTGGAATAAGACAAGAATCCTTGAGGAGCTAAGTAATAGTGCTAGCCAGGCACAGGAGCCACTGGCATCTCAAGGTGAGATGCCAAATAGCACAGATGGCCATCCTTTGTGACATTCAAAGGAAAAGGCCATTTGAGTTATGCCCATTAGGAAAGATTTTTGTAGCAGATTAGGATTTGGGTCCAGTTTTATATAGTTAGGTTTTGGATAGAAGTGTCCATGAACATTCTGTGGATGGAAAGATGGTTCCAAGAGAGGGAGAGCCTGATGGTCTAAGATTTGTGAATAAAATAATAAGGGGCAGCCCCTCTGGTCATGTCCGTCTACCCTATTGTCACCATATGATGGGATAACAGAGGACAGGGAGATGGCCAAGGCCTGGGATTCCTCAGCCCGTGAGTCTAATGCCCTACGTAGTCTGTGTGAGCCTGGTGCTTTCTCAAATGTCTGTACAAAATCAAAGAATCTTCTCTGAGATTTGTGCGCAGGTTTATCTGCTGACGGCTGACTTCTACCCCATTCCCATCCTATAGTAACTGAGTCCTTGGGATATTAGGGCTCTTTAGCCATTGAAGTTCACTTAGGACTTCATAAAAGAAATCTGTTCATTCTTAAAATACATTCTGTTCCATAATTTTGGTCATAGAGATTTTTTTATTTCAAATATAATGAAACTTGTGAAATCACATTTTTATAAAGTACATTCTTTGTCATTATGTCTAATTTCAAATTATTTTTAGGCTATTTTATTAAATGTGTTAGCTATTACTGTATCTGTTGTGGTAGTTACTATCAAATAAGTGTCCATATCCATTACACTTTTCCATTCATAATCCAATCACATTCTTTTCCTTTTATGCTTATTTTTCTGTTGACCAATTCTTCCTTATTAAGATGTAGGGAACTGTATAGGGAAAGGTTTAAAACACCAAAGACTCAATATACCCATGTGCCTGTATAATATACACTTCCTCATTGCTTGCATAATGGCTGTTCTTCATTGAAAAGGCAGGGACACACAAATCATGTTTCTAGAATGATAGCATACAATTATAGACCACAAAACCTCTGGGAGTTTTTGGTCTGTGTCAGTTTGTGAAAGAATAGCCCAAGGTTTGACCTTTATCCTTGTAACAACTCTGTTGCATAGTTTGTCCGTCACTGTGACTTCTTACTTGATTTTTGGAGAGTGTATGTTATGTCATTAAGCCAAAGTTTGGCACACTGCAGCACTTAAAATTGTTTATTTAAATTATTGTCTAAGAAGTTTTTTTTTTTTTTCAGTTCTGTTGCACTCTTAAATTTCTCATGGTGTGGTTTACGGGGGCTTTGGTATAGGCAAAGAGTGAATACCTTTTGAAAGTCATCTTGATGTTGATCAGTTCAAAGGTGGATTTCCTTTTGCTCTTGCTCTCCTTCTGGTGTGAAAGGGTTTTTCTACCCTGTGACTCGATTTCATCATTGCTTGTTTAAACATGAGTTGTTTTCCCACTTTTGTGTATTAGAAAAATGCACAGAAATAGAAATTCCCCCTGCTTCTCTCTCTCTCTCTCTCCCTCCCTCCCTCTCTCTCTCTCTCTCTCTCTCTCTCTCTCTCTCTCACACACACACACACACACACACACACACACACACACACACGCACACACACACTCTTCTTGTATTTAGGTTGGGCAGCATTTATATCCTCTTAATATCTCCTTATAGTCTCTTAATATCTCACCCAGGGGCTGTGTTGAGAGTTTTTCTAGAGATTTGGTGATTTAAATGGCAGAAATGGCTATAGATCAAGATGATTCTGTTTGAGAAGGGAGAAAAAATAATAGCTGACACCCAAAGGAGCTTCTCCAGGTGAGTGATTCTGGAGAGGTGTGTAGGAGTCTTGTGCAGTCAGCCACAAAAGCTACCCCAAATTGTAATATCTGGTGTGTCCTTTTTGTTCTCCTTACCTGCCATTAACGTCTGGTAAATGTTAGTGAAAGTACCTTAGTCACCTATGCATTTTGAACAAACCATGAAGAGCCTGAAGTAGTGCCCTGGAGTCTGAAATTATATACTGCCTTCTTCACATAAAGTTGGCACTTCTGTTGCCCCACCTGGAAATAAAAACTTTAATTTTTCTCCAAAAATAAATAAGTAAATAAATAAATGGCAAAAATGCCATTAGCTTTACTCAAGGTGGTTATGGGTTTTTCTGGCCACATAACTCCTGCTCTTGTCTAAGGCTTGCAAAAGCATCTTTCCAGATTTGGTTGAGGTTTTTGGAAAATTAGATCTCTGTCTTATAGAGACATCAGGGGAAATTGGCCTAAGCTTAGATTTGGTCATGGCACCCATTTATAAAAGCTTTCAATGATTGTGTGGTTGCTAGAATCGAGGTAATACGATTTTTATTGCAGTGTTTATTTCAAATTATAAAATTGGAAACTATCATAAAAGTTTTAAGGATGTGACACAACACCCAACTATATTTAGATAGCATATGCCTTTATGTATGTGTAACTTATTATTTTTTTTTTAAGATTTATTTGTTTATACATACAAGCTGGGGTACAGGCCAGAGGCGTGGGGCGGCGAGAGGGTTCACCAGAGACAGAGCGGGGAGCAGAACAGGCAGATCAGAAATACACTGCTGAGGGGAGCAGTGGGCGAGGCAGGAGAGGTCTGCTGCACCATGTGGGATTCTCCCTGGCTGGGTGTCGAACTCGCATCGCAAGCTGTCGACAGCTCCACAGTGCATTGCTCAACCGCTGCACCACCAGGGAGGCCCTATGTATGTGTAACTTAAAGGAAGCCTGACACTTCTGTTATTGCTACTTTTCTTTTGTTGCATGAAAGGTTTTTTTATACCAGAATTTTTTGAAGTTACTGTTTCAGAGGTTTTTCTCTGTGTGTTTGTGATGTGAATTATTTAACCAAAAGAAAAGAAAAAGAAAGGTCAGAACTTCAAGCTTTAGCTTAGGAAAACTTGGTACAAGGTACAATAAAGATATAAGCTTGAAACATGCTGTGTTTTCTGCATCTTAATTTGAGTTCACTAGTATTGCTTCCATAACTGTAGTAAGAAGTCATACATTTGGAAACCATCTGTTCCCTTAGAGTGATTAAAAAATAAAGTAAGACTGTTTACATGAACAAAAAGTGGGCAAACTGTGAGAATTTGGCTTCCCTTGCGGATTCCAGCAACACAGTAGAAGGTGTAGTCAGGTTTCTGTACATGTTCATGGTTTTCCCCAGCTGTATCTCCATCCCTGGTCGTGAGGATTAAGGTGGGGAAACAAAACCAAAGCAGATAATAACTGTGGTTGATTTGCATAACAGGAATATTTTATGTTTTACTTAATAAGAACTTATTCCTTGTGCGTTAATGTGTCATTGACACTGAGCACACCTCAAACTTCCAGGACTTCTTAAGTCACCTGGGTCAGGCTGTACCGTTTTTGAATCTTCCTTGCTGTTTGCTTTTCTTCCTTCTCTATTTCCTCAGCCTGTTTGCTGGAGGGGCCCCTAGGTGGTATGAGATGAGATGGCCCTCCAGCTCTGTGAATCTTGAATTTCCTCTTCACTGGTCTCTCCAAACAGGCACAAAAAGGCCCCATCTTGGTTTTTTAAATCCTTTGGCTTCTTACATGGACTTGCTCTGGATAACAGACTCCTGCAGAGCTGCATAGAGTTTTCCTGCACAGTGTGTTCCTCTAATTTTCTTTCACATTTTTGATGTTGATGCTATACAGCATCGGAGTAGCACCATTACACCTGACCCGGTTCCTTTTTCAGAGCTCTAATTGGATTCGCTTTACCTCTGCAGGCAGCAATGACAAGTTCAAAGCTAACGTCATTAGTACATGGTTTGCTTCACTTGGCCTTCCTCTAATTGCCTTCAGTTGGCTTTTCCAGGTCATTTCCCTCACTCTTCCTCTCCTCCTGCCCCTGACAGATTCTACTTACCCCACTTCCGTTGTCCAGTCCCTGTGACCTCCCCCAGATACACAGCCTCACTGCCCTCCCCACCATGCAGGTCTGAGCTTTGAGTCATGCTTTGCCTTAAGGGGGTTTTACATTATTTCCTTATGGCATTTTTTGTTAATTATTGATTTCTTTTCCCAGTACTTTTCCCATGTTTAAACTCTTCCCTCCTTTACTGGTCTGTGCGGTATGGCTGGGTGGCTTTTTTCTTAATTGTGTGTGTGCCTTCCAGGCCTATCACAGAACATGCTAGCTACCATCAGTGACTGTTCTGTTTTCTCTTCCCTACTCATGACCCATTCTTAGTTTCTGCACTTTTTAAAAAAATTTTATGCATACAAGCTAGGGTGCAGGCTAGAGGCATGGGGTGATGAGAAGGTTCACCAGACAGATTGGGGGGCAGAACAGGCAGATCGACAGAAATACGCTGCTGAGGGGAGCAGCAGGTGAAGCAGGAGAGGTCTGCTGCACCATGTGGGAATCTCCCCAGTCGGGGGTCGAACTCCCGTTGCTGCTGCCAACAGCTCCACAGCGCAGCGCTTTAACCTGCTGTGCCACCGGAGAGGCCTAGGTTTCTGCACTTTAATTTATTATTTTGGATCTACCATGATGCCATTCCCTAAAACCAGAGGTGCACATTTTGCTGATCTGTCGCCACTTTCTTGGTGCTGACCTTATTTTTCTCATACAGCACCTCAACATCAATATGGAAGGTCTCTGAAAGAACAAAAAGTGCTGTGAAACCTTTAATAACATACAGCCCAAAGCTGGGGAAAATAAGAGATAAAACTAATAATGATTACAGATTAAACATGTTCAGGATTTTACTGCATATGATTTGGAAGACATGCATGAACCCCTTGTAAATTGGATTCCATGTACAAAAAGGGCAGTCTGACTCACAAACTGTAGGCCCACAATGGCCTTTCAGAGCGCAAGATTTCTTAAAACTGGGAATCCATTTTCCTGTAGAAGTAATATAGTAAGCAGTAGTCTGGTTTTCCCAAACCATTTCCCACTGTTTAACCCTAGTACAGGTGAATGGTGGTTTACTATTTCCTGGGAAACATGCAACCTCAGTTCTGACATGAAATTCTGAAACTGAAGGTCTTGCCGTCAAGCTATGAATGAGGCTTCCTGACTCTTGAGGATAATTCTCTCTGTTTTGGCCATTCCAACCTGTTGTCAAAAAGATCCCTTTCTCTCATCCAGGCTCCTTGGTCGGTGGGGCCAGCCCTGGTCCCTTCCCCGTGGTTTGGAGACAAGGGTTGGCATAAACCAGGGGGCTGGCTCTGAAGCTCCTGCAGGCCTCTGGGCCGAGGAACAACAGACACAGGAGATACCAACTGAGGAAGTTGGGCAAGGATTTAAATTCTCTAGTTTTTATATTTTGTATGTATTATTTCCCCAATTTATTAGTCTTAGAATTTGAAGCAGGGTACTGATCGCTGAACTTCAGGTTCATGAATTGCTCAAAGTGAAAATAATCTCCCTCTTCAAGGATGGGCAGTGTACGGTATCCAGGGCAGAGATCTGGTCTAACACTTGCTTCCTAGAGTCCCATGGGATTATGTGCCATAGTTTTCATCAGTAAAATAAATAATTGGGAGCTGAAGGCTTTTCATTAACATAGTAGCTAAGAGCACAGACTGTGGCTAGGCTTGGCTCCACCAGGATGTAGCTAGGACTTAACCTTCCTGTGCTCCGCTTTCTTCATAAAAATGGGGGTAGTAATCATACAGTTATTGTGAGCAGTAAATAAATGAATACATGTGGAAATTGTTTAAGTCGATCCTGGCACTGATGTTTTCTAGCGTTATTATTAGACTCTGTTATCATTAGGAACATTACCCTACATCTTTAAGAAAGAGGTTCAACCTTATAAGGCACAGAAAGACTAAGCTAAATTCTAGAAATATTGTGACAGTGATAAAATCATCCTAATAACTGGAAGCTTGAGTATATATGCTTTCAGTATGCAAAGTGTTATTTATATTCTTTTGACTGTGTTTGGAGGATGGCAGAATATGTGGTGTTTGTTATTACAACTATAAACACTCAGAGGCAAATTACATGTGAGGAAACACTTCCTTGGGTTACGTTGCTGGGCTATGTGATTGGTTCAGCCAAGTGTGCCTTTCTGAGTTTTCAGGCTATTTCCATTTATTCTTCAGTATACCAGCATTTTTTTAGTTTTGATTTGATTTTACCTTTATCGGGACAAAGAAGCCCTGAGGGGTGGAGGCTTGATGGAGAAAATGAGTTCAGGATTCTCCCAATGGAGAATTGGGAGCATATTCAGGTGACACATTATGCATTCAAGCCAAGGGTGCTGGGAATAAATGCGGTTTTAGGCCTTGGTTAGAGGGGCAGGGGAGCTCATTGGAAGTCCTGGCATGCCGCTAGCTGTTCACTCCTGTAGGAATCCTGCCAATGATTTAAAGGCTTTTCCAGTTTAAAGAAATAAATTGATCACCTTTTTCCTCTTGGCAAAAAGCGATTTGTGAATCTTTTAATGATCTTGATGACTGGTTTGAAGATAGATAGCAAATAATTTTAGAAGTGAGAAATGTCTATGAGGAGGGAACAATTTAAGAGTAAATATATAGATTTAATCATTTCTCACAATATATTCTGGCATTCGAAATTTATTTTGAACTTTGATCAGCAGTTATTTCATTAAAAGCCTTGTGATAGCTCCAGTGTCACCTGAAGTTAATGATAAGGGATGAAAAGGGTTTTATTTCTGGGTACAGGGTGCTTCAGAATGTTTCCTCATTTAGTCTTCACCACAGCTACCCAGAAAGGTAGGGAGTGTCCTTGTTGCCAAGAAAGGACCTGCCAGTTAGACCAGAGGAGTACATTTTAATAGAGCCAGTAAAGACAGAGTCAGAGATCCTGAACCAGAACTCTTGCCGAAGAAGTGCCAGAATCCCCTATCATGAGCTGTGATGGTACACTAATACTTAGTGCTGGAGGACCAGCGCAGGCGAGGAAACTTTGCTGTGAGGATCAGCAGGGTTAACAGGCAGTCCTTGCGGGGACTCAGAGACTGAGGAGCAGATCCTTGTGTAGACCCAGGTTCCAAACTAATGATGCTTCCCCCACTAATCTGAAAGTGGATAGAGGGGACTTAGGTGTGTGCACCTGGAGTTCTAGTCCTAATCTTTTTTTATCAACTCTATTTTTAAGAATCTCTAAAACGTCTTTTGCTTAAAAATATAGATACATATTTGTGCTTTTAGTTTTGGTATGAAATTTTGTTAAGTTTTATATGTAACCTAATTGAACAGCCCATTTAGAATTTACTAGGTTCAGTAAGAAATGAATGGTTATTGGGTGAGAGACTAAGTCGATACTTTCTAGAACATCCTTTGTAATGTCAGTGTTTATATTCTAAAAGCTTACTAAGTAATAATCATTGATTTGATTTCTAAAAATGCATTTTATTTGAAAACAAAGATCCTTCAATAAATTAATTTTATTTACAATCTTATAAATGAAATAGAACAACAGCCCAGTTTTGGCTAAAATGGTAGCAGGGTTTATGATTAAACCATCAATTTCTTTGTGTGTATTTATGCAAATTGATCTAATTAAAAGGAAACTGATTGTGAAATTGAAAGCAGCTAGAGCTCCCTTTTTGCAGTTTCCTTGTATATGTGGATAATAATCTCTGCATACAATTTAAGGTAATTTTTTTTACTGTTTTTTTGGGATGTCTGGATAAATCAAAATTGATTTTACCCAGCAAGAGCTTTCTATCAGGCACCCCGAATCTTTCTAAAGCTGTGTCATAGCTTCAGTGTTTGCACTCTCTGGTGTCTCAGTACCTCAGACTCCTCTCCTGGACAGCCTTGTCTATAATTCCTTAATATCACATGGTAGATTGGGGTAGATGAGCCCCATCACTTTTGGATGATACATTTTATATGTATCACTTTGGACGGTTTCATGTAACATTCATTTTTTGTTGTTTTTCGAGAACCTTAAGTTATTGTGGACATCGCCAGAGGTGTACTTATAGGATACTCTTATGTAGCACTGTTTTCAATATAGATTGCTGGAGACAGTCTGGTTACACCTCCTGCCCTATTAATAGTAACATCTTTTAACACATTCTGATTTAGATGATAAAAGGGCATGTCACTCCATTCAGATGGGGTCATACATAGACACCATCTTTTAAGAATAAGCCGACATAAAAAAATGAATCAACTGAAATGGAAATAGCTAATTGAAGTGGCTTGCTGACATCCCCATGCCAGTTATTGTCAGATTGGGTCCAGAATGTGACCAGCTTATCTTGATCCTTTCTGTCAGTTGCTCATACTTCTACCGTTTGAAAGAATGCTGCTGCTTGTTTGATTTCTTTTTTTAACTTGCAGCTCCAAGAAACCCCACAAGAAGGTCTTTGGCATTTGTTGTTAATTTTAGCGCGCAAAATACAGCACCCATTTCAAAATTATGATCTGTAGCATAAGCAGAAAGGACTCTATGCAAAATGTGAGCATGATTTAAACTATGACAGGAAAACAGACACAGTGACAGGGCAGACAGTAAGCAGGGGTTGGGGTTGGGAGGTGATTGCCTGGGAGGCACAGGTATGATGGCAACAGCTTATGTTGTGATTGTAAAGGTGAGTGTGCAGTTGTGTGCAGAGGTGTGTGCATTTATCAGAACTCACTTAAAATGGGTGTATTTTTGTAATCCGTGGCTGAAGCCAAACAATGTTATAGGTGGTGCTCCCTGGAGGGGGGTGCTGTTAAGTGTGGATAGCCCCAGGGAAAATTTGAACAAAATATAACATTTGGGATGGAGATTTTGATAAGAACTATAAGGGACTGCAGAAGCAGCCACCAGGATTCAGTATTTGGGATTTTAACATTTTTGGACCCTCAGGGATTCTGGAATCAGCGGTTTCTGCCCCCACCAAGCCTGTCTTCCAGAAGGCTCTTATGGGTCTCTAAAGAACATGGAAAGGCTTCCAGCAGCCAACCACAGAGAGGAAAAGTTTGGAGGCTTTGCCAGTAGCAGACTAGGTGAAACTGTTCCCGGTTTTGCTGCTGTTACAGCCTTGCAGGGAAAGCAAAGACCTGGAGGGTGCCTCACTAAGCTTCATGAGTGTGGCCCTTTGTCTGGTGGTTCAGCCACTGCAGCTGCTGTTTTGATTGTCACTTGTCTGGTGCTGTACTGGCGCATCTTGCCAGCTTCAGGGAGCATCTCCTGTTGTGTCTTCTGTTGTCTTCGTGAGTTAGGTGCTGACCTGTAGTCTGGCTGTTACGTGCTCTGTGTCCACAGTGGCAGAAAGACGCCATCTTGGGCGTGTTTGTGTTTAGGACTTGAAAACACTTCAGATGTTTTCAGGTGCTTCGGGTGAGGTAATTGTCCGTTTTTGACCTCAATAACTCTTTGTTTTCCCTGTTTGTTAGAAAAATCCCATTATTGTTGTTCTCTGAACCTGAGTCTTGCAATTGCACACACAGGTGCAGAACTCAGATGGTGACTGGTAAACTATTTGGGCAATGTCCTTGGCCAATTTTAGTGCCCTTTGCTGTCCTGTATCATTTTGTTGTATATATCTTCCTTAACAAAGTAGACTAAAGATACACAACATGTCCACTAATTAAGCTTAGAAGTAGAACATTTCCAGCACCTTTTAGCTCTTCACACATTGCATATCTTTGACAAGCTGTTTAAAACACAGAGTAACTGGGACTTTGTGGGTGGACAGATTCTTTGATCTTCATTTTCTTTATTTTGAAACAGCTTGTTAACACTCTGACTATATAGTCATACTAATAAAATACTCTATTTATGAGTGGCATTTTATTAATAGAAAAAACTGATAATGAGCCAAGTTTTCTTAGATCACTGTGCAGATATCAGCTAACGAGGCCAATACCCTAATGATCCCAATACCAGTGAGCATTTGCTGTGCTCCTACTGGGTGCCAAATCCTTTGCAGATATACTCTCATTCACCCCCTCAGCCTATATGATAGGTGTCATTCACATTGAGTGCAAAAACTGAGTCTTATAGATTGCAAACAGCTTGAGAGTTCCATTTGGAATACTTAGGAGCCTGGATTTGACCCTCAGTTGTCTGATTCTAATGTTTGCCTTTCCCACTAGAACTGCTTTTTTCTGGAAAAGTTGAGTTCCTCTGACTGCATCCCATAGCACTGGGACCATGTGGCAGAACTCAGCTGTGGTCCCACACGCACCCACCTGCCCGCCCCTCCTGTGGCTCTCCTGCTTGCCCACCCCGGCAGCTGCCTAATGCAGACCTCATGTACCTCTAGAGCCTGGTACCACCCAGCTTCCCCCACTGGGTTTTCCTCTCACCCTCCTCATGCCTTTTTTCACATCTCTGTATGATCTAGATTAAGTTCCTCTACTTTGCCTTTGATCATATCTTTTCTTTCCTCACTGCATTTGCCAAATGAAATAGAAAGCAAACCAAAAAAAAAAAAAAAGAAGCAAAGTTCTCCAGTCCCTGTTGGTCATACCTAAATTTTAAACTCCTGCCTCTTCCACGATGTTCCAGACCCCAACCTGCCCCCCACCCCAACCGTATAACCTCCATCTTTTCTGAAACCTGAGGCTATTGGTCTATAATAGGCACTGTAAATAACTGTGTTGATCTTTAATTGTTTAATTTCATGTTTTTTTTCCTGTAATTAATAGGAATAACAATAAGAAAGATAACAGCTTTATTTATTGAATCAGGTTTTATGCTATGATTAGATGCTTCTCTCATTTAATCCTGAAAACAATTTTAAAAGTGTATGATTTCTCTCTGCCTGACAGATTAGAAAACATAGGCACACACACAAAAAAGCAACTAAGAGGAGAAATAGGTGTTCAAATCCATTTTCACTTGAGTGATCACATTCTTTTTTTTCCTGACTCTGCAAACTCTTCGAAGAGATGGAAAAGAAAACTAACCTTTATCCTGCTTTTCTCTTTTTTTAAAAAAGATTTCTAAAGTTTATTTATTTATGCATACAAGAACCGAGGTGTAGGCCAGAGGTGCGGGGGGTGAGAGTATTCACCAGAGACAGAGTGGGGAACAGAACAGGCAGATCCACTGAAATACGCTGCTGAGGGGAACAGCAGGTGACACAGGAGAGGTCTGCTGCGCCATGTTGGTCAGCTCCCTGGTGGCAGATCCAACTCAGGCCACGAGGGAGACCCATTATTCTGCTTTTCTGTGACATGTAGTAGCTATAGGTTAGCATATTACTTCATGTGATCTTTGCCATATTCTGAGAGCCAGACATGATTTCCAAGAAAATTGAGGCCCTGTTAAATTAATTTACTCAAGGTCACAGAGCTGTTAAATGGGAACATGAATTGTAACCAGATTTTTCTGCCCCCAGAGACACCTTGCTCTGTGCATGAGGAACTCCTTCTATTTTTTTTTTTTTTTAAATAATGCTCTACATGACCTGGCATAGTACTGGATATTAGTGACACTTTTCATGTAGTTGCATAGATCGATCATCAAAAGCAAAGATTCCTTTTATTTTGTTAAAAGCATGAGCAAATCAGGCATATTCCAGTTGGGAAGAATAGAATCTCTAAAGAATGTTAGGCTTTTGGGAAGAGACATAATAAAAACAAAGATGAAATGAATAGATTCTTGACTGGCATGACAACCACAGAACCTGTTTATCTTTTGAGATGTTTACTTTATACCTTCCTGAATTTTACCATAATGGAATAGGAATGTCCAACAGAACTAAGTCATCCGACTTAGTATTTCTGTTTAAAATTTAAGTTGCTGTGTTGTTAGCCTTCTCCAGTCAGCTGACTTCCTCTTCTGAAACAGGAAAAACCCTGGAACCTGGATTGACCCAGTTGATGGGTCCTCACCGTATTTCATAGTGCCACAGGACAGGACCCAAAAGCAGATACACTGTATGAAGCAACAATAACAAGAGTTATTTACACTAAGAGTGAGAAAAGGGAGAGTACGTATTTGCAGGTCGGCATGTGGCCACACGCCCCAGATAGCATCTGCTGAGCAGAGACCAGGTCCCAAGCTGAAGCTCTTCTTGGCAGCTTCTCCACTGACACCCCACTTCACCAGTGGTTTAAAGTGAGGAAACCACAGCTCCGCTGCTTTTCCCATCAATCCTCCGCTCAGGGGGCGGAGTCTGGAAAGCTCCACCTTCCACCCTGGCACTCCCTGTAAGCGCCACCCACTGGCTCCAAGGTTGCTCCTCACTGTTCTTTTACACTTTCAACCGCCCTTCTCAAGTACCGAATTAAAAATTAATGGCCGGTTCCTCTGGACCCGTTTGTTGTGTCTGTTGATGACTGAAATTCCTTCTGGAGCTCACCCTGTCAAGTAATTAACATTTTTTTTTTAAAGTCTCAAACAAATGAATTCCTTTATGTCCTAAATCATGTCATAATTTTGTTCATCAGAGCACACTTTCCAGCTGCGCCGTGTGCCTTGTGTAGCTTAGCTGTTATGCGAGCGACCCCACTGATGAAGGACAGGTCTGAATCAGCTGTAGTCCCTGGGTCTGGGAATATGTTCTCCAGTCATTTTTATCAGCAGAGGGTGTATTGAGTGTGCTGCCTGCCGCTGTCAGTGGCGTTTGCAGTGATGGTCAGTGCGGGTGCCAGAGGAGACCTGAGTGTAGACTTGAGTGTAGACTCGAGTGATGGGCACTAAATCTGTCTTCTGCACGTGGCCTTTAGTGTCTCAGTAACTGAAGAAACGGCTACCCATGAGTCCTGGGATTTCACCAAGTATGCTAGGTGTATCATCTCCTCAGGCTTGGAGCTTCTTAGACTAGTATATGAAGTGAAATCTCTCACAGAATGAAATACCAAAGTGCTCAAATCACCATGCCTTTGTTCACTGTTTTTCATCTCTTTCTTACTGTAACCAACTGTGAAATTTAAAACCATCAGAGCTTTTTAGGTAATGGGTTTGTAGTTCCACAGATCAAGGTCAAATTCTGGCTTCATCGCTTACTGTTTTGGTGACTTGTGGCTATTCATGTCCCTCTCTGAGCTTGGATTTTTCATTTGTAAAGTGAAAGTAATAAAAAAATGAATAAATAATGCATTTGGATAATAAATTCTAAGTATATGACACTTGGCTCGTGTGCGTGTGTGCGTGTGTGCGTGTGTGTGTGTGTGTGTGAGAGAGAGAGAGAGAGAGAGAGAGAGAGAGAGAAAGAGAGAGTGGGAGAGGGAGAGGGAGAGGGGGAGAGAGAGAGATTATGTAAGTAGATTTTTTTTTAATGTATTCCCAAAAAGGAAGTTATTTTTGGAGAGGAGGGATCTTCTCACTGCTCCAGTCCCCACCTGTGTTGGCCCTGCATCTGTCTCTGACACTTGTCTGGAAACGTGTCTCTTGACAGATACAGCTGTCTCCCTATTCCCTGGTCTGCCAGCAAAGGAGTGAGGCCACACCTGTACTAGGTGTCCTACTTGTACCTGCCGTTGCAGGCAGTGCTGGGGACGCCTTGTCTTGGCGGATCTGTCTACGGTACTCGCCCAGCCCGGGGCTTGCTGCTCATGGTGGGGACTAAGACAGTGTCTCCCTGGCTGCCTGCAGCTGCAGCTCCTCTCACGCTGTGGTTCCTTGACCAGAAATGTTTATCATCTTACTTGAGCTCTCCTGAAACTCACTACAGCACTTTTTTAAGCTCTGTGACTTTAATTCAGGACACAACTTATGATGTGACAAGATATCTTAACTCTTGGTCAAAGACTTAAATGGGGAAGAGGCCATGTGAGAGGAGGGTGAGCTTACGGAGAGGCAAATTTTGCTTAGCAATTTTAGTACCTTAGAGTGATGATTCTTAATGGACATATATATATATATATATATATATATATATATATATATATATATATGGTTATTTATTTATATATATGGTTATATATATATAATATATATAAATATTATATAAATAGATAAATATTATATTTATATATAAATAATATAAATATAAATAATATATAAATATAAATATATAATTAAATATATAATAGATATAATTAAATATATAATTATATAAATAATATATAAATATTATAAATATTATATAAAACATATAAATATATATAAATATATATATATAAATAACCATTATTTTCATTAGACTGTCTAAAGAAAAAAAAAGTTCAGTAAAATCTTCCAAACTTGTGGGGTGATGCAGATAATGTGGTAAGCAGGCAGTGAACAGGCACATGGGTAAAAGGAGGTAGTGAAACCACTCAACTTTATAAAAGGCTTTTTAAAGTTCTTAATTCATACCTTACATTTTATAAACTAACATGTGCTGTTGTTTTATTCATGTACTCATCCAACCAATATTTATTATCTAGTAAATGTAAGCTGCTGCTGAGCTTGTCCCTCCTCTGCTTATCTCTGCATGTGATAATAGCATGTGACTCAGAACATCATTGCCAAAGGGGGTTCCTGGCCTGGTGACCTCAGGTGAGTTACATAACCTCTCTGTGCTCTATCTCTTCCTTACCTGCGAATAGAAATGGTGATAATAGTACCTATTTCAGGTGGATTTTTGGAAGTTGAATATGTCAGGAGCCTACAGTTCCTGGCATATGAGAAACGTTTAATAATTGTTAACTATTATTATTTACTTATTTGGTTGCTTTTTGTCATTTCTCCTCATTGTCATCAAATGCTGAGTAAGACCTTGTTTCCTTTTTGCTCTTGTTCTTGTAATTAGTATCCCTGGTTCTTCTAGTCTAGCCCCCGCTAGGAACTTTAGTGAATATTGAGCTTAATAAATAAATGAATGAATGGGTAAATGAATGAGTGCCAGGCTCCTTGCTGACTGCTTCCTGTCTGGTGTTCAACAAAATGTAGTGCCTGCTTTCATGGATCTGCCAGTTAGTTTAGTGCAGGAGAAAGCAGAGGCACGTACAAATAGTGACAAGTGACATGCAGAGAGTCACTTGGGACTATTTTGGGTTGCACGATCAGGGGAGAGTAGCATTTGAGACTCTATTGCAGGGTGACTGATAAGCAGGATCTTTTTCCCTTTGTTCGTTTGAAGACGAAATAATTAGGGATTTCCCCTCCATTTTAAGCATTTCATTTCAATTGTTCCCTGTCTTCACACAAACCATTTTGTGCGTGTTTTAAAATTTTAAAAAGGAAGGTAAACAAACTTTAATGCCTTAAGGTTTTAAAAAGTGAACATGTAACTTGAAACTGATTATGAAATAATTGTCTTTTGGTTGCTTGAAATTATTTTTTTTCTTTTGATATATTTATATATAGGTTTTTCTTCATTATTTTCTTTGTCTGTTTGGATAAATTCAGCCAGCAAAATTCTTTTTGGCCACAGTGATCATAAAGGTTCTGCTTAGTTTTTGGATGAGGTTTACATTAGTGTTTACAAGGACGTTCTTGAATGTTAAGATAACAGGTTCTTTGGCTAACGAATAATGAGAAAGCTGAAAAAAAAAAACAAACCAATATGCCTGATGGACAAGAACCACCTTCTCTTATTAGTCCTAAATCCCTGCTAGGGTTCACTTTGTTCTCCATTCCTGTCCTCTGGCGATGACTGACTGTAGGGAGCAGGGGGCTGTAGACGGAGGACTAGGTGACTGTGTGGCTGCTCTTCTCGACATCATCGTGAGCTGAAAGGATTGTATTCTCTGATGAAGATTAGTAATTTTATAGGCTATGCTATGCGCACCCAATATTGTGAAGATTGCCTATTTATGGCTTACTTA
Source organism: Scalopus aquaticus (assembly GCA_004024925.1). Classification (NCBI taxonomy): domain Eukaryota; kingdom Metazoa; phylum Chordata; class Mammalia; order Eulipotyphla; family Talpidae; genus Scalopus; species Scalopus aquaticus. Next base: position 89,612 of record PVIJ01002270.1, read on the forward strand.
TTTTGATAGAACCACAGAATGCTTGTGTAGTTATTTATATAAAGAACTCTTATTGCAGCACTAGACCTGGGCTTAGCAGGACTTTGCATTTGTATGTTCTGTGCACGAATGAGGCGCTCTCCAAATGACAGAAGTTTTGCTCTGTGGCTTTATTCTGCAAAATTAAAAGCTCTCTTTCCTTCCCCACGCCCCCTCTGTGTAGGATAATGCAGGCATGGAGTAGTCTCATTCCTACTTGTAAATATCCTCGGCGGGGCTTTTCAGTGACTTTCACAGTGTTTGTGTTGTCAGCTTCTTGTGTTGACTGAACATCAACCAAGCTTCTTGAACTCTGCTCAGTGTGTCGAAAACGGGTGGAGACCAATGAGTGCACAACAGATTCAATGAAATCAAACTGGATGATATAGAAACTATTGCCCGATTTATATTTAGGCACATCACTTTCTCTCTCTCTCTCTCTCTCTCTCTCTCTCTTCTTTTTTTTTGGCAGTAGAAAAATCCAAAAAAGTTTAAAATAACATATACTTCCTGTTCACATAGAGAAACCTCGTAGGACTGAAATCGCAATCACTCAGCCGAAAGGCTTGTTACCTCCTTAAGTAAGTTCCACTAAACACTAAGAATGTTGGGGAAGGGGAAGGAGATGGAAGAAGATCAACCTTGGGAGGTATTTAAGCTTTTCTTGAAATGCCTGCAGGAAGCTTTTTTTGGCTGAAATGAGAGAATGAACCCAGCTACTGAACCCTTTGGTTCATGCCTCTGGTAAAATCATAAGGAAGGTCTGTTGGGAAGTTCAGAGGGAATGAACGGGAGTAGCAGGAATGAAGGAGGAAAGCCCTGGGAGGCATGGCATGAAACCATACATCATCCAAAAGCAGCTAATACTTGACTTTGGAATGCACTTTTATTTTTGGCAGTGGATTTACCTCTTGTGTTCTGCTTGGACAAACACTGGAATGAGTCGGCATTCCTCAAACACATGCTGGTTATGGCCAGAGAAAGTGGCAGCCCGGAGGCTGCTGGAGACAGGGAAAGCCATCTGGATTAGACATTTGCTGTGGTCCTGTTCATGTAACTTCTCCCTGGGCTGGAGAAACAGGAAACTGAGAGGCATTTTCAGCAAGGTTCTCATGCTGGGCAGCAGGGTTTGATCACTGTACCCCCTCTACACCGGCCCTAAATGAAAATGTCTTTCTTTTATGTTTAAATAGAATTCAGATTGTCAGTATAAAACTGCTTAGCATTCCTGAGTGAAATAACTGAAATGCCCTTCCTTCTGGTCACCTGGTCTCCTGACTGAAGTTGTCACTTGTTGCTAAACTCAGCAGAAATATGCATGTTCTTTATGTCCATTGTATGTTTTTGCAGGCCAAGGAGGGCTCTCAAAACAAGGTTTCAGTGGAGTTGTTGATTAGAGCTTTGGTTTTTAAACATCGTTGGTGCCCTTCAAAAGTCGGGGATCATGCTACTTCTCTCTATATGTTCTCAACTGCTGCTCATCTGGAATTAGAGGCTCCCTCTTTGGTTTCACAGGATTTTGTACTTACTCTTTACTTTGGCCACTGCATTGTATTATATTTCTCTCTGTCTTGACCCTTGTGTCCCTAGCGCAGTGCTAACTCACGTTGCCAACTCACGTTGGCATTTGTGTTAATATCCCATTGTTTCCTAAGAAGTCGTCACAAATAGCTCAGTGGCTTCCAACAATCTTTTATCACCTCATAGTTTCCCTGTGTCAGGAATTGGCACAGCTTTGCTTGATCCTTGGCGCAGGGTCTCACAAGATTGTAATTAAGGTGTGGGCTAGAGTCTGTGGCTTGGGGTCTTCTTCCAAGCTCATGAGGTTATTGGCAGAATTCGCTATGTACTGGTCGTAGAACTGATGATGAATTATTTTTTCCTTTCAAAAAGGATCTCACCTGCACGGTCTGGTGTTTGCCTATGCGTCTCCATCTCATTTCGCATTTTGCTCATTGTTCTCTGCTCTCCATACATCTTGACGCTCATTTTCTTAAAGAACTGTGCTCCTTAGGGCAACACGCTCCTTGTATATATATTTGCCCTTCTAGCAAGAATACTTCTGAGTTCCTGTTCTACAATTCCTAGTCCTCCCTCATATTTCCCCATCACCCTCCTTAGTCAAGATCAATTTCTTCTGTTATATGCTTTTTTAGTGCCAGTTATCTTTACTTTAAAGCAAATTTCAGTTTATAAATTCACATTTATAATGCACACCAGGATCTCCCTGGTGGCACAGGGGGGTTAAGTGTTAGCAGTATGAAACTATCGGCCGCCTTTGCAGCATGAGTTAGATCTCAGGCCAGGGAGCAAAGCCACATAACGCAACAGACCTCTCCTGTCTTAGCAGTGTATTTCAGTAGATCTACCTGTTCTGCTCCCCACTCTGTCTCTCATGAATTCTCTCGCACACCTCGGCCCCACACTTCTGGCCTACACACCAGTTCTTGTATGCAAAAATAAATAAATCTTTAAAAAATAAATGCACAGTTATTTATGTGTCTGTTCATTAAAGTCTGTCTTCCTCTAATTTTAAACTCCACAAAAAAAGGGGGTGCCTCGGCCCCTCTTTTAAAGTCATTGTTTGATGAGGTCAGACCCACTCAGGATCATGTCTCTGCTGATGGGCTCAGTCATCTGATTAGGGACTTTAATGCCAATTGCAAAATCCCTTTGCCACACAAAGTAGCATAACCATGGGAGTGATAGACCATCATATTCACAGTCCCACCCATGTTGAAAAGGAGAGGCTTATACAGCGTGTAAACACCAGGGGAAAAGGGTGGGGGGGGCAGGTCAGAATTCTGCCAACCAGAAAACTCAGTTTTGTTGAAGGTACAAATAAATGATTCCGATAGATGACAACATAGCAACTGACTTCAGTAGAATGAGTGAGAGAAGGTATTTATCTCCTTATTACACGTGCAGTTGCAAGCATTATTACTAGTGAGCTGTTTCTGGCATAAATAGAGGAGAAGAAACAGCAAGAAAGGAAGGAAGGAAAATGAGAAAAAGGAAATCATGTTTTGGGCTGATTTCAGGTGGCAGTTTCAGGAGCTCCACTCACCCTCCAGACTGCTGACTTTTACAGTTGCTAGAAACCAAGAGCTCTTAAGTCTCTCCTTTGTTCTGCTCCTGGGTATAGAGACTGTGGACCCAGAAGGGTAGAGCACCTGGAGAACCCTCTTCAGCTTTGCTTTGCATTTCCAGTGATAAACTCTCTGCCTTAGGCTGAAAGAAACACCAAATGTGAATCTTTATTCCATCTCTCCTAACCACATGCACATGCTTTTATTTCCTTTGGAAACCTCCAGCAGTGAGATGCATTAGGTGTGGAAAGGAAGCCTTAATTTCAAATCTCTTGACTGAGGTTGGCATGAAAAATCAAGTTGAACCGTGCTGTCTGTGTTTAATTTGGAAGAGCAGAAAGGATGTGTGCTTTGTGGCGCCCACACGGTATAAGAGTCTCCATGACATAATAGCGCACTGCCCAGCCTTAGAGGCTTCCCCTGCAGACAATGGCCCTGCTTCCCTGACAGTTCCCAGGCATGGGTGCCACCTTGTGTAAACACTGCTGCTTTTAGTGCATTGCAAAGGCGAAGGATGACACATTAATAGCAGCTGGAGGATCTCATTAAAATTTGAAGGAAAATATGAAAACTGGACCTGGTAATGTATAGAAAGTAAAAGAGTCTTTTGTCTCATCTGATTAACAATTAGATACATGCTGAGTGTATTTCTGGATTGTAAGAGGCAGAATTTCAACCGGAAATACCACATTATTCTCCTTTAGAATGGTCTATCCTTGTTTTTCAGTTGTCTTATTCCCTCCAAAATTAATATGCTGGTCCTTTGGTCACCTTTGAGAACTCAGCTCAGGGACTGGGGCTGTCTCTGTAAGCGGGTACAGAATTGATAGCCTGGACTGGGAACATCTGGGAGCAAAACCACAGTGCTGGGCCCTCCTACCAGAAAAGACAGGGAAGCACACTTTAGGTGAGCTCCTTGGAGGGAAGAGGTTGGCATCCTTTTACTCCATTAATGATTTTAACAGGCAGAACCACACTGAAGCCTTCAACTCTGCTGGGGAAACCTAATGCTGAGAGCAGTTCTTCTCTCATGAAGAGCCTTGGGGCATTTTCCCTGGTGTGGAGTTGGGGAACTTGCTGTGTGTAGGTAAAGGGCTGTGTGTAGACCCCTGAATAAAAGTCTACTTTATTTTAGACTATTCTTTTTTTTTCAGATTTTTGTTTTGTTTTGTTTTACTTCTTTATTTACTTATTTATTTTCTTACCGCATTGTTCTTTTTCATACAGTATCTGACTTCTCCCCTCAGGGATAGTCCTTGTAGTTCACCCTTTACCCATAACAACTGTGATCCACCACCATAATTGCTTGTGCTCTTCCCTCCCCTGTTTTGACATACCTTCTTCCCCCTTCCCTGCTGTATGCCTCAGATGTATGGTGAGCTTGCAAGTTTTGTCTTTTTCCTGACCCTTTATTTGGTTTTCTTTTCTACGTTCCCCCCATAAGTGAAACCATTCAATATTTTTCTTTTTCCTTCTGACTTATTTTGGCTAGCATAATCCCTTCCAGCTCCATCCATAGTGTGGTGAATAGCATGGCTTTATCTTTTTTGGTGGCTAAGTAGTATTCTGCTGTGTATAAATAGCACAACTTTTTGATCCATTTGTCTATTTTGGGTTATTTAGGTTGTTTCTATAGCTTAGCTATTGTAAAATACAACTGAAAATAGTGCTACAATAAATACAGGAGTGCAGGTTTCTTTTTGCATTCTTGTGTTTGTGTTCTTTGGGTAGATTCCTAGGAGTGGGGCTGCTGGATCCATTTTTAGTGTTTTGAGGAACCTCCACATAGCTTTGCATAATGGCTGTACCAGTTTATATTCCCACTGCAGTGTAAGAGGATTCTTTTTTCTCTACATCCTCTCCAGCATTTTTTTTTTTAATGTGGGCCATTCTCATCTGTATGAGATGATACTTCATTGTGGTTTTGATTTGCATTTTCCTCATAATTAGTGATGTTGAATATTTTTTCATATGCCTGATGACCATTTGCATTCTTCTTTGGAGAGATGTCTTTCTAGCTCTTCTGCCCATTTTTTGACTGAGTTGTTTGTTTTTGCTAATTTGTGTAAGCTTTTTGTAGATCTTTGATATCATTCCTTTATCAGTTGTAGGGTGTCTTTTTGTTTGGTTACTGTCTGTTTTACTGTACAGAACCTTTTTAGTTTAATGTAGTCCCAGATTCTTTTTCATTTTTCTTGCTTTCAGAGTTTTGCCTTTTTTCTATATATATTATGGTTTCAGATCATAAATTCAAGACTTTTATCATTTTGAGTTGATTTTTGTATATGATGTGAGATAGTCTAGTTTCATTCTTTTGCATCGAGCAGTCCAGTTTTCCCAGCACCATTGATTGAAGAGGCTTTCCTTGTTCCAGTGTGTATTCTTTGCTCCTTTGTCATAGATTATTAGTTGACCATATGTGTGTGGTTTTATTTTGGGCTTTCAATTCAGTTACATTGGTCTTGTGTGTCTATTTTTGTTCCAGTACCATGCCGTTTTTATTATTATTGCTTTGAAGTATAGTTTGAAGTCTGAGAGTTTAACACCTCCATTCTTCCCCCTTTTAGTTAGGAAAGCTTTGGCTATTCGAGGTTTTTTGTGATTCCATGTGAATTTTGGCAATTTGTTCAATTTTGGCAATTTGTTCAATTTCTTTGAAGAATGCCATTGAGATTTGTATTGGCATTGCATTGAATCTGTAAATTGCTTTTGGTGGGATGGCCATTTTGATAATGTTAATTCTTCTAATCTGCGAGCAGGAAATATTTTTCCATTTCTTTGTGTCTTCTATTTCTTTTTAATGTTTTGGCATTTTTGTTATATTGGTCTTTCACCTCCTTTTTTAAGTTTATTCCCAGGTATTTATTTAATTTTTTTGGTATAATTCTAAGTGGGATGATTTTCTTAATTGCTTCCTCTTTGGATAGATTGTTTGCATATAGGAAGGCTGCTGATTTTTGTGTATTAATTTTGTGAACTGTTACTTTACTCAGCTGGTTAATTGTTTTAATAAGTTTTTCTGTGGATAGTTTTTAAGATTCTCTCTATTATCACGTCATCTGGAAATAATGATAGCTTTATTTCTTTTCCTATCTGGGAAAATGTTATTTTCTTACCTAACTGTTCTAGCTAGGACTTTTAGAATTTAATTGCAAAGCAGTGGTGAGAGTGGACATCCTTGTCTTGTTCTAGATCTTAATGGAAAGGCTTTCAGGTTTTCACCATTAAGAATGATATTAGCTGTGGGTTTGTTGTATATGGCTTTTACTAATTAAGATATGTTCCATTTATCTTGAGTTTTTTGAGGGTATTCATCATAAATGAATGTTGAAATTTATCAAGTGCTGTCTCAGCATCTATTGCTATGATCATATGGTTTTGATCTTGCTTTTTGCTTATATGATGAATTATATTAATTCATTTTTGGGTGTTAAACCATACACGTGTCCCTGGAATAAATCCCACTTGGTCATAGTGTATAATCCTTCTGATACATTGTTGGATTTGGTTTGCTAAGATTTTATTGAGGGTTTTGGCAAATGTGTTCATAAGGGAGACTGGTCTGTAGTCTTTTTTTGTGTGTGTTGTCTTTGTTTGGCTTTGATATTAGTGTAGTGTTGGCTTTGCAAAATGTATTTGGTAGTGTTCTTTCTCTGTTTTTAGAAAGAGTTTTTGTAGGATGGACATCAGTTCATCTTTGAATGTTTGGGTTTGGTAGAATTCCTTTGTAAAACCATCTGGTCCTGGACTTTTGTTTTTGGGGAGGGTTTTGATTACTGTTTCAAATTTGTTGTTTGTAATTGGTTTGCTTAAGTTTTATATTTCTTCTTCATCAGCTTTGGGTGATTGTATAGTTCTAAGAATTTGGCAGCAGGACTAAGCAGGAGTGTTCTAATATGCATCTAATTATGTGCAGTTTACAAACAGGATCTGCTACCTGATGTGGACCCAGAGAACACAACTTAACTCTAGCTCTCACTGTCAGTAATCATCAGTTTTCAGTTTTTTAAAACTCATTAGAGATATGTTAATCACTGTGAAAAGTGGATTTATCCACTTGATTTAGAACTTAATGGGACAAGATATCAATATTCAATGAATTGAAAAGTTCTCTGTATCTTTTTTGCCTATGGTTATATTTTCTTTTTTGGAAATGGGTTCTCCATATAGTAGGTCTACTATGTAGCTTGTGGGGGAGGGAAAGATTATTTTTTTCCCACATATTAATCTCTTTGGTTCATTTGAGTAGAAGGTAGGTCCAGTTTCTTTTCTGGGATTTATTACAATTGAGCTGATGATGTTAATATAAAAAACTAATAACACATCAGTAATAACAACAAAACAAATAATCCTCAGTTTATTTTCTAAATTACCATTTCACTTTTTACCACCTTAGTACATTTAAGAGTTATTTTTTGTAAATTCACCATAAGGCAGTTGCCTGCCTTGTCTCTCGTGTATCTATGCAATGTGAACATCCAGGTATTTGTCAATTAAAAAAAAAATCTAGTTTCAGAAACACCTGTCCAGTTGTTCATCATCTGTCAACTTATACCGTGGAAACATCAAGAGCCTTAGTAATCTTTTTTTTTTTTAAGATTTATTTATTTATGCATACAAGCTGGGGTGCAGGCCAGAGGTGTGGGGTGGTAAGAGGATTCACCAGAGACAGAGTGGGGAGCAGAACAGGCAGATCTACTGAAGTACACTGCTGAGGAGAGCAGCTGTCGAGGCAGGCGAGGTCTGCTGCGCCATGTGGGAAGCTCCCTGGCCGGGTATCTAACTCATGCTGCAGTGGCTGCAGATAGCTGAGATTCAACCTCTCGTGCCACCAGGGAGGCCCAAGAGCCTCAGTATTTTAATATCATCAACATGGACAAGCTTCAGGGTAATTTGCGACTTGCAACCTATACCTGGAAAAGCAGGTCTAGAAAGTGACTTCAGGAAGGAGGGAAACCTCCCCAGCAAATGGGCTGGGCAAGGCAAGGTTTTGAGCATTTGGCAGTAACATTTGTTTTGAATTTCTAGCGCAAGGCCTTTTTATACCACTTGTTCCTCTCCCACACCCCTTCCCTGTGGCGTCCATATTTTAAGAATATTTATTTTCATTTAACTCATACAATCTGCATAATGAACTTGCTCTGCAACAGGTTTATGGAACTATTTTCAGTGAAGGAAATTGAAAACCAGTCTTATCACTTGTGATCAAATTATATCCAGACGATATATGGACTATCTAAAGTTCTAAAATAATCAGAGCGTCAGTTATTTTAATTATTACCTTCTTTCTTGTTACCACCTTACCAGAATTCTGTGTGATTGGAATGAGGATATGAGATTATTCAAAGTATAATTGGCACTTTGCTCCCTACTCAACATTTGAAGCAACAATAGCAAAACCACTAAGAAACCTGTTTCCTCATCTTAGACAGATACTGGCCTGGCTACTTCCTAGCTGTGTGGCCTTGGGAAGGTTCTTCAGTCCCTCTGGGCCCTGTTTCCCTGTTCTGCAAAATAGAAATGACAGAAGAACACTGGGACACTTAAGTGAGATAATACAACTAAAGTACAGTTTTTTACAAACAGCAAATATTCAGTACATGCTAACTTATGTTTATATTCATTTTTATTTTGTAGCTTTTTAATAAACAGGAGAGTGACACATATAGACCAGTACAACGATTTCCTGAATAGAGCAATTAACATAGTGAAATAAATGAAAACCTTATTTTCAAAGAATGATTGAAGAAAATGGATGTTCAGGCCATAAAAGAAATATATATATATATATATATATATATATATGAGAAACTCTGAAATTCTAGGTAGTGGGACTTGTAGTCAAAGACATAAGGATAATTAAGACACTTAAATTTTAGTCTGTTCAGTTCACCACTGGGGTAGTTCTAATTTTAGTTGCAGAATGACTGTCATCCAGGGAGCCTATCATTCTTTCTCGTAGTGTGATCTGCTAATCCTATTTTTTAAGATTTTAATAGCTAAGAAGTGGACCTGGACTTGGGTCCATGCGCTGATGTCACCTGGGAGCTTAGAGAAATGCACACTCTCACTTCCCACACCCGGCTGCCTGTGTTTTAAAAAGGTCTCCAACAATTCGAGTGCTCATTGAAGTTTGAAATTTGCTGCTCAAGACACAAAAGGTCACTGTTATTTGGTGTCACAGGGCTCTGGGTTGCGGAGCTTGTGGAGCTGATGTGGGAGAGATGCTCATCCTTTCCCAGCATGATCAGGACCCCCGAGGCAGGGCAGGGCCTCTGAGGGTCCCTGCACCTGCTCCTCTTGTTTGGTTTGTTAACTGTGCCCTTGTGGACTTTGGTCCTTTAAGTTTGTCCTTTTGATATATTCATAAAAGTTCTGATTTTAATGGCTTTTTATTTCTTAATTTTGACATGACATTTCAGTGTGGTAACAATTTTATAATCAAACCCACATGTTATCTATTGAATGTTTTATAAAGCACCACTTGTTGCATAAAATAGTGAATTGTCTGACATAACGCTTTACGCAAAATATGAATGGAATTTGTGTATCAGTTGGGAACTGATGAAAATGTATATTGTGGTCTGCTCTAAAGGGTAACTTCATCAAACTACTTCCATGCAACTAGGCCAATGAAAGTGCATAGAATTCTCAAGTTGCTTCACTACTGAAAAGTAAAGGGAAATTTATGGGGTAATGATGACATTGAGAAGTAGTCCTTCAAGAGAAGTGCATTTTTCATAGGTAACTGGAAACATTTCCAACTTTTAAAATGAACAGATGTCTTCTCATGATTATTAGTGAGATTTGGGAAATGAGTAGGAAAAACTTGGTAGGATATCTGACATGTTTCAGAATATTTTGAATTTACTTGTTTAATAAGGTGTTTTAAAAGTAGGTGGTCCTTATATTTCTGCTGCTCCTAAGAATGCATTCAGCAGTTCCAGAACTTACAATGATTTTGTAGAAATGAATTGATCTGAAATTAGTTTTCCTGAATGTGCTTTATGTGCATATTTGTGTGTTGTTCATTCAAGTAATTTTCATTCTTTAGGTTACATCTTTGGTTTTGGTTTTTTGTTTGTAAGTGGCTTTTCTGGAGATAAGATTGAATATTGTCATTTTCCCCTCTAGAACATTGGTATGATAAATGTAATTGCTATACTAAGAAATCCTTTCCAGCTGTAGGAACAGACCACAAAGACCATGGTTTAAGTCTCTATAAACGTTTTTATTTCCCCTTTTAAACCGTATATACAGATTTGGTTATACTTTATAGGTGTCCGTTTTACAGAGTATTTTTTTAAACTTGTAACCTCCCTGTTTTGAGGCTTGAATCAGTTCAGCACTCGGGAAAAGAAATCCTACAGCTTTAAATTTATTTTAACTCTTCATCTTTAGTTTTAAACCTTAAAAGTGTTGTGCCTTCTCTTTACAGACCCTAGCACAGGCTTGCATGTTTACTTCTAGGTTACCATTTAGAAAAAGCTTGACTTACAAGAGATACTAAATAAATGATTACAAAAATAGACCAAAGGCACAAAAGAATGAACATCAGGGAGGGAGATCTGTTAATGTGACCAGAGATGGGACATTTTGTTAAATTTGACATTGTAGTTGATGCTTGTAAGACTGTAGGAAGGCCCATACATGGCTCTGAAGCTGCAGGCCACATATGATTAGCAACCAAGAACAGCCCCAGAAAGACCTAAGAAAACTTCATCCATTTTATTTCATTCAGCTAACTTTTATGGGATGACCTCCTGGGTTACAGAGATATACTGTAGTAGTAATTGTTAAGTATTGGCGCTCAAGATAGAGTCCACCATATTAGTTGTCATTAGTGGCTTTTCTTAGTGTTGGAGCTCCCAAAGCAGAACGGGTTGTTAGACATTTTGTTGGCTGTAGTTCATTTTAGCTAGGGTTGGTCTCAGCTCACAAGAGATAGTGAATTTCACAGGGTCTCAGTTTCTTTGTCAGGAAATTAATGAGTTGGCCATTAATTAGCCTCAGTAACCGGGGTTTCCAACTCAAACCCTTGAGATGTTGTGTGGTTTGCCAAGAGTCAAACAGCTCTCAAGGATAGTAGTAGACACTTATGATCCTGTGTGAGTGTTCTAACAATAGCATCCTAATGATGCTGTTTGCTGAAGGTGAAGCTTCTTGTCTCCATTACCCTGATTCTAGAGAATGGAAAGAAGGCTTTGGGCGCCATCTTTGCTCTTGACTCTGTTTTTCGGTCACACTCTACTTAGTCAAAGGAATGGCAAATTACTGGAAAGAAAATACTGCCCTCAAATATGTTGTGTGCCTTCTGCTAAGGCCTGATAGCTTGCTTTGAAAATAGGATGTGCAGGCAGTAATACTGATTTGGTGAAAAAAAATGTTGAGGCTTGTGGACTAATTTTTGATATTGATGAGTTAAGGTGTATTAGACAACCTTTCAGGACACTTCTGATAACCTGCAGTATGTGAGAGATATTTTTGAAATAGAATCAGGAGATAATTATTAATAAGTTGTTAGAAGATACCTGAGAGGACTATCTGACTCAAGCTGAATTGAACTGTTCTAATTTATAAATGGGTCTTTTAGTAAAAGCTTTCTTTGGCAGTTATGATTAGCTAGGAATTAGTGATTAATTTCAGAGTGGTTTATTGTGTTGATGTTTCATAACGTGTTTGAAGATTAATTTTGTTAAATGCTACTTTTTTTGTGAAAAGCTGAACAACTTTCATATCTATGGAATAGATGTGATTGGATTTGAAATTATAATCTTAACCTCAGTGAGGGAGCTATGAGAAACAGTGGAAATAGGAATCTCACCTTTTACAGAGTGTATGAAGTTAATAATCATTTTATTCCTTCTTTTAAGTGCTGAACTTACCCTCAGCTTTTCCATTTCATTTTTAGTATCACAGAGTACTTGAGGGAAGGTAGGCCATAATAATTAGCATTATGGGGATATTTTAATATAATTTAATATGAGAAAATTAAAGGAATGTGCAAACTTTAGTCTGCACTTCTCTTCTGGGTAAATCCAGCCATGTCTCTCTGATAGAACTGTAAATGCAGAGTTATTTGATCTTTCCCAACTGATTAATCTTGGAGTAATTTATATTTACAACATGCTGTGCATGAAAGCATGAAAACCAGAACCATGCAGTTTCACTAACATCTAAAGTCATAAAACGTTTTTTCTTTACATAGTAAATCTGGGCTAGATTATGGTAGAAAACCCCTACAAAGCTGAGATACTGAAAATGTTAGCAATTTTCAGAGATAAATAAGTTACCTATTAGTCTGAGTGAATGACTGCCAGTTACATGATTAATAATACCTAGCTTTCCTTGTTTCCTTATAGATATGTTTACTTTCTATTTATGTGTTTGAGGTGTTAGCAGCATTTCTCTCCCCTTTCCTTACCTAGCTTTTTATTATAAAAATTTCCAGACAGGGACCTCCCTGGTAGCACAGAGTTTAAAGTCTCAGGGCTATCAAACTATTGCCAGCCAGTGTGGAATGGGTTCAATCCCCAGCCAGGGAGCTAGCCCACATGGCACGGCAGACCTCTACTGTCTTTCTTGCCCACCACTTCCCTCAGCAGTGTATTTCAGTAAATCTGCCTGTTCTGCTCTCCACTCTTTCTGTGGTGAATCCTCTCACCACACCCCCACACGTCTGGCCTATACCCCAGTTTTTGTATGCACAAGTAGAAATAAATCCTTAATTTTTTCTTCAGACATAAAGAAGTTGAAAGAATAGTATATTGGATATTCATATATCTGTTATCTGGACTCATTAATTGTTAACATTGTGCTGTATTTGCTTTATGTGTGTTTGTACATATTTGTATATTTTTAGCTGACATATTTGTATATTTTTAGCTGAACAATTTGAGGTAAATTGGGGTTCTCAAACATCGTGATGCCTACCTTAGAATTTCTTTTAACTTCTACCTCTTAAAAAAAAGGACCTTCTCATATAACCACAAGAAGATTTCAAAATATGAAAATTACTAATAATTTTCTCATGATGTCTGATATGCAGTCCATATTCAGAATTTCCCAGTTGGTCTCCAAAGTGTCGTTTATGGCTGTTTCTTTCCTTGAACTAAAATCCAGTTATTTTTCATGCATTGCAATAATTTTATGGACCTGAGGTCACTTTTCTTTTCTGGCACTTTTTTTTTTTTTAATTAATGACATTGCTGTCTTTAAGAAACCAGGCCACTTGCCTTGGAGAATGTCCCACACTGCCAGTGAGGATGTGTCTGAAGGGTTGATTTCTGTGGGGCCCTTCAATTTTCTCTAGTTCTGTGTTTCCTACAAACTGGAAATTAGGCAGAAAATTTGGTGGTTATTATTTCTTTTAATCTTTTTGGGTGTACAGTGGAGGAGAATAAGAAAATGTGAATGTTGCTTTTTCGGAGCTATTTTCCTTTAAACCCAGGCTTCTATGACAGTGAGTAAAGTGGAGATAGAGTAATTTTTTTTGCCAGGTGATACTTGTGAGCTTCTGATTAGAGTTTCCTCCTTATTTCGAAAAGTCTAAAGGAAAAGTTGACCACGCCTGTCGAATCCCTTCCTGTCTCTTTCCCTTTGGGCTTCCATGTATGTGTTACACGAACAAGCATTTTCACACAACGTGGAAACTGTTGTGTGTACTTTTCTGTCTTGCCTACCAACTGGTGAGATCCTCACAACAGGTATTGGTGGTACTTTTTCCAGAATTCAGTAAGCCAGCACAGCTCAGTGTTACTACAATCCATTCAAAACTTTAAGTTGGATAGAGAATGGCGTTTTCTGGATCTACAGCTTAATTGTCTCAGCCAGGCAGGTAGGTGTTTTCTCAAATACTGGATGGTTCACCTCACTTGTCCTCAGTTTAGCTACTTTCCATCACTTAGTCTGTAGACACTCCCATGTGAAGTGAGGAGGTGGGTCTTTCTATCGGTGGATGTGCTCTTTTGTAAGAACTGATCTGAACTTCATTTTCGGTTGCCAGTGTGTTTTTTTTCCCCTGTCAGTGCTCTGCCAGCTGTCCCCATGGAAACAAGTGGATTCTCTTTCCGTTTCACAGAAATCTGTATATCAATTTGACAACGTCTCTTTCTGCATGGACTTTCTGACTGGTTCTATGGCCTGAAAATGTCCAGCAAGTATATTATTTTTGTGTGTTCTGCCACTTAGCCTAAACTTTGCTATAAATGGCAAAGTTACTGAATTGCTTTGGCCTCATGTCAAATGCTGGAAATAATTTTAGGATATGAAAACACAGCTTCCATATGAAAATATTTGTTTTAAAGGCAGTTGATAAGCATGTATGTGTGTTATTCCTTTTCATAATGAATTAGTTCCTTTCTTCAATTGTAAGAATAAACCTTCATTAACATATATTTCTTGGAATAGAAATGATTCCAGTGGGATTATAATGAGTTCATGCTGACTCCCTTCTGGAAAAGACGTAATGGAATAGATACTTTAATCAAATTTGAAGAAAAAGAAATATATTCTGTGTACTTGATAGGCAATAAAAGTGGCCTCCAGTATTCACTCATATTGAGTGTCACTTCTTCAGCCAGTGTCCTCCAGACCAGCCTACAGTTGCCTGAAGGCGATTAAGATGAAAGTCAACATTTTGGAGAGCTGTTAGTCTAGCAGATGTAATTAAAAATATTAGACCTGGAAGAGGTCACAGCCAGTAGTTGAGTCCCTTGCCTTTAGGCAACCCTATTCTGTTGTCTTGTGGGAATTTGAAAGCAATGCTGGTGTTTTATGTGTTTTTTTTTTGTAATATTTATTTATTGACGCATACAAGCTGGGGTGTAGGCCAGCGGTTTGGGGGGACAGAGTGGGGAGCAGAATGGGGAGCAGAAAAGGCAGATTGACTGAAATACACTGCTGAGGGGAGCAGCGGGCGAGGCAGGAGAGGTCAGTTGCGCCATGTTGGAAGCTCCCTGGCCGGGTGTTGAACTCTTGCTGCAGTGGCTGCTGATAGCTTCACAGTTCTGAGACTTAACCCGTTGTGCCACCAAGGAGTCCCCAATAATGGTGTTTTGAACAAATGAAGAACAGGCAACTAGCACCTGAGTTGTCTTCTTTTATTGCACTCTTCTTTCTCTAATAATTGTTACACTTTCAATTCATTAGATTAATATCAAAGAAAAATTTTAACTATTTGAGAATTGAACGGGATTTAATCATCTATTTGCACCTGAAGTATTTGCCATAGAGTCCTTGAACTTTGGAGCTGGGTGAGAAATGTCCCTGGTTTTCAAGGCTCCTCTAGTATCAGGTGGTATTTGAATTAAAAATAAAGTTTTGTTTTCAAACCATCAAAATAGGTAAAAGAGCCCATCCACCAGTACTTTCTATGACTCAAGCACTTACGTTGAACATGGCAGTGCCATTTTGAGGGCCCACAGATTTGCCACTGGTGTGCGGATTTGGAACATTTTTTAAGCTGTATCATCTCATTTAGGTGTCACCTTGATAGAGAAAGATCGTCTTCTGATTTTTGATAAACACAGGGATGTTCCTCATGCAGAGCGAGTCATGGCTTATACGTAGTGGTTTTGGGAAGACTATGTTCCAAGTGAACTATCTGTAGTCTCTGAGAATATGCCTGTGACCGTGTCCCATGCTGCTGTGTCTCAGCCCTTTCGGCTTTGGATTTCTATTTTACAATTCAGATGGACAGGGGAGGGGAGAACTGACATGTGCTTGCTCTCCGCATCAGAAGGTGCTCTACATTGTTCACTTGTGGAGGTTCCCTGGCAGTTGTTACAGGACTTTGTATTCATGGAGAGCTGGTAATTTATTTAATCCCTTGATGTCTCAGTTTTTCATCTATAAAATGAGATTACATGGGTAGTGTATGTTAAGCATTTGACAGTTATGTGCCATTTATAAGTGTCTCTCACATTACTCTTTCTACTTATATTTCTGAGGGTTTTATCATCTAAATCACTTACTTGATCACATCATTCCTCTTCCCAATCTCTTGTTTTTAGAGCTGAAGAATGATTAATGATTCCCTGCTGCTTAAGGGCTAAAACCCAAACTCTGTCATATGAGGCTCCTTCTGAACTGGCCCAACCCTGCCTTTCTAGCCTTACCCATCCTCGGTGCTTGCTTTGATACAGGAACTGTGGACCAGTTGTCCTGCTGAACACACTTCTGAATGTGTGTGTAAGTTTGTGACTTTTTTTCTACCTAAACCTCCATCATTACCTGTACTCTCTTGCCTGCTGCTCTTTGTCCTTCCCACTCCAATCTCCAGCTGCTCAAATCCTTTTGTCCCTTTGGGGACCTGTGCCCCAAAGTAGCCTTTCCTGTTTCCCTCCAAATTGGAAAAAAAAATGTCATCCTCCTCTTGATTGCCAACCCTCTATTTATAGCTCTCTTAAATCTCTAAGGAAGTTTATTTAGGCTCTAAGTCAGTAATGATATCTTAAGCAGTGCTCAATACTTCCATTTATTTAATATGAAAGTTTATCAATATATCTTCAAATATTTTTCAACAAGAGTTGAAACGATTTTTTTTTAATTTTTGTTGTTTTTTCTCCTAAGATCTGAATTGACTAGACAAGTTTAGTTAACTGGAACAGGGCATTCTTTAAACATTTCTGTGAATCCCAGTACTTGGTAGTTGATTAGTTCATAATGTAGTTGACTACAAAGGCAGAATTAAAGAAGTACGCAGACGTTCACTAAATTTCATAGCCAGAAGAAACCAAATTGACTTTAGTGAAACATTCCTGTGTTCTGAATAAAGCATAACCTCAGATAAATGAAGCAATGTTCTGAATAACTTTGTTCTGTGAATCGGTCCAAGTAGCTAGTTTTCTAGTGGCTGCATAGTACACTGGGGGCAATTCTGTGCCTTTTCAGTGTGCCCGTTACTCCTGCTACCCCTTCTGCCACATGTTTCAGCTGAGGTTCATCCTCAAGCTGGTGAGGTCGTGGGGCAGAGGCTGCCAAGCACATCAAATCCTGCGAGCGTGGGATTTCCCCTATGGACTCCTATTTCACTCCTGTTCTCAGTCAGTATTTTCTCTTGTCCTTCTGAATTTTAAACTCACTTTAGTTTTGAGTTCATATTTGTCTATGGTGGTTGCTTTGGTTTAGTATATCTATGATAATAATAGAGGGAAAAATAGATTTTTCATGTTAGGTATTTTTTTATCATGTATTATTTCCTCTATAAAGCTAATTTTAATTTTATGATAACGTTTACAGGTGTCATTTAGGATTAAGAAATACAGTTTCAGGGCCTCCCTGATGGTGCAGCAGTTAAGCGCTGCACTGTGGAGCTGTCGGCAGCAGTGACGTGAGTTCGACCCCAGCCAGGGAGATTCCCACATGGCGCGGCAGACCTCTCCTGCCTCTCCCCCTGCTCCCCTCAGCAGTGTGTTTCCGTCGATCTGCCTGTTCTACTCCCCACTCTGCCTCTGGTGAACCTTCTCGCGGCCCCATGCCTCTGGTCTGTACCCCAGCTTGTATGCATAAATAAATAAATCTTAAAAAAAAAAAAGAAATCTAGTTTCAGATGACATAGGATTTGAAATAATGTGATTATGTAAATACAAATAATAACTAAGGGCTGACTTTCATACAGCATTTACCATGTGACAAGAACAATTTAAAGTGCTTTACATATTTGGTTGAGCCATTTACTACCCGTAGTTTTTCCAGGAGGTAGTGACTATTATTATCCTCATCAGAACACAGAGAGTTTAAATGACATGATCAAGATCACACAGTAAGTGGAAGAGTTGGTATTTCAACCTGGGTCTTCTGACTCTAGGAAACAAGGTGTTTATTGTATTTTTATGTCTTGCCTGTAGTCTTACTGTTTGACACTTTATTTTCAGGGAAAAAAGTAGGAATTCATATTTAACAATTAAACCTAGTAAACATGAACTGTAGTAAATTTCCAAGCTAATAGGAACTGATCTAAAAAATATATTTGCTGTTTTTAAGAAAGGCTCTTTAGGACTGAATAGTGGTTAGCACCTCCTGCCTCTCTCAAAAAAAAAAAAAATTCAGTGAAGGGGTCCTTGCAGAATAATAAGTTACTTTTATCTCTTTGGGGAAGGTCATGTGGTTGTGGTGCTGCCTCCTGCAGGCAGAGTATGCAGGGTTGTAGGTGGGATTTGGAGGAGAGATGAGGTCCAGCTGAGGTTCACAGTAGAATCTGATGATTAAAGTTTCTCAGGTTGACTAAATTAGTCCCTATGACTTCATGAGTGACTGCCTCATTTAGCTTTCATGATTAAAATCACCAAATGACATGGCTGCAAAATGTGAAAAAGACACTTGCCTCACTTTCAAATGTATAATTGATGCCATCTAAAATTCGAAGACTGCAATAAGATCCAGTAACAAGAGCATGATTTTGGAAAACCTATTGACTCCAGTTTATGTGACTCTACAGTCTGTATCTATAAAGAAAGTCTCCTAACTAGATTTTATCTAAGTCACATCCACAGTTTTGAGTGTTACTGCTTTAACTAACCTTGATTTCTCAGACTCCGCCTTATTCTGAGTTTACTTACAGTCTTTGTTTAGGTATCATCTTTGTGACCGTTCCTAGCTTTACTTTAGCCCCTCCTCACTGTAGATGTGATTTTATACCATTCCTGGTCTTCCATAGTTTTGTTCTTTCCTCTCCTCAGACTCTACCAAGGACCATATTCCTTTCCAGCTAACTAGGATGTAACAGTGGGTCACACACTTTTTTCCCTCTGGGGAACTGAGACGATGAATCAACCCGGTGCCAGCTCTTAGGGGAAACCGTCTCTTCCCACCGGTGCTGACCATGAGACTGCCCTAACCTGCCCTAATCCTGCCAGCGCTCACTTCCTACCATGATGGGACAGGCCTGCTCCACATCTCTGTAGCGTTTTTGGATTCTTTTCCAAGTTGCATCTCCGCATTGCACACTCACAGTGGGTAGGAAAGCACCTGTGGTGCAGTTTTACACTCCTGTCAGCATTTTCACTTAGGACCCATGACGGATGTAAACTAACCTTTGTAGCTCTCCCAGCTTTATTACTGACATCTGTTCCCCCCCTCCGAACACATCCAGCTGGGGCTGAAGCCACATCTGCACTTTAAATTTCCACCTACCTTTTTGTTTTCAATGTAATTTTAGAATTCATTTGTTTTTAATTGTGAACTCAGTAAAGAAGATGGGTTCTAGCTATGACTCAGGGTGAGTTCCTATGTCATAATTCTACATTTTGGGAGCATTTGCACCTGACAGGAATTGACTCAAGGAAACAGAAAGCACAGGAACATACTGACTGGCCCAGACACAGAATTTTGCTCGCACTGGCACAGAGCAAAGTTGATCTTGGGAAATCCATATTCTTTGAATGTTACATGTAGGAAAAGGATGTTAAAGGTGGGAATGCAATTCAAAATGGCAGGCATATCTTTGAAATTAAATGGAGTAAATCATAACTTAATGCTTAAAAGCTTTTTTACTTGTGGTATAAAAAGGCCTTAAACAAGTAACCAGTTTTGAGACTTTAAAAAGCAGAAGTTTTCAAGAGCTCTGCTTCCTATTTTAGTATAGGTCAGGATAGGAGGTGGAGCTGAAAACGGAACGGCTGTGATGGGGGAGGGAGGAAGACAATAATAGTAATAAAAGGTTCCCTGGAAGTTTATCTCTAGTCCTTATCTTTTCGACTTCTGGTGAATCTTGAACATTCTCTGCAGCTCTGGTCCCAGGGAACTGAGGGCACCCGGTACCGGTGCTGAGGCCCTGACACTTCACCTGCAGGAGGCAGCAAGATGTGCTGTTGTCTGATGTAGTG
Organism: Scalopus aquaticus; assembly: GCA_004024925.1. Lineage (NCBI taxonomy): Eukaryota > Metazoa > Chordata > Mammalia > Eulipotyphla > Talpidae > Scalopus > Scalopus aquaticus. The sequence goes on from PVIJ01002270.1 coordinate 109,545, forward strand.
AGGAGCAGTCAGTCTTCTCCAGAGAGATAAACTGTCATTGGCTATTTTGTAAGGATCCTGTATTAGCGGCATTGTTTGTCATTTGTTCCCATTTTATGATGTAATTCCCTTTGGGTTGCCATGAATAGAAAATAGGAAAAAAGTGAGCATTTTTAATTTTGAATTTTATCTTAAGCATATATATGGAAATGAAACATTCAGAAGAACAGAGATAGCTTTGTTAGAGTGTGAGAGAATTCCAGTGAAGTCTAACATGAAGCTCCATTCAGATGAGACTTTAAAGGCATGAATAGACAAAGGGAACAATTTTGAGGAAGTGCCTTCTGGAGCCGGTGGGAAATCCCATGGTGGGTGACAGGCGGCTTGAGATTGGATCAAAGTCATGCAGATGTGTTGGTCTTTGCTGGTAGTGGAGATTGTTAGGGCCAGGGTGTCTGCCACTGGTCAGTGCTTAGCCTGCTGAATTTGGGGGTGCGTGGGGAGCACATTGTCACAGCGTATGCCACTCAGGACATTCGAATTTTCAAACAGGATTTAAAAAGGTCACCACTAATAGGTTTGAATGGACTTCATATTTATTACTCTAAGCTTAAATTTATTAAAGTTCCCAAGTTAGTCAATACAGTCGATCCTTTTTATTTGAGAATTCTGTATTTGTGAATTCCCTTACTTGCAAAATTTATTTGCAGCTTCCCAAATCAGTGCACGAGGTGCTCTTGTCATTTGCAGATGTGTAGAGAGCAGAAAAAGCAGAGTCATGGAGAGGAGGTCAAACAAGGCAATGTTCTGCCTTTTTGTATCAGCTCTCACCCTGTGCCCTTTCTGCAGAATTGCCACACTTTCTGCTTGTTTGTGCTTTGTATTGGGGATTTCACTATTTAACATGCCCCCCGCCCCAGAGAGAGGTTGAGGTGCTAAGAGCAGGAGGCTGTAATGTGTTTCAGCAGGTTCTGTGGACTCAGGAGTGACAGTGATGTGACCACGAGCATGATGTTAATGAATCAGCAACACATATTCATTCAATGTCTTCTGTTTTTAAACAGAAATATACATAAACCAAGGTAACGTAGTGATCAGCTGATGGAAACATGAGCAGAGGTACATAGGCACCCTGCTCTGTATCCCCACAGTAACAGTGGCTCTGTAATTGCTGACTCAGTATATGAGGTGACTTTATAGAACAGAATTACCATGGATAACAAGGATCGACTCTATATAAGAACCCGCTTTTCAAATCTCCTTGTTTCTGCGAAAATTTGTTTTTTTAAAAAAGATATATTTATTTATGCATACAAGAACTGGGATGTAGGCCAGAGGTGCGGGGGTGGGGGAAGGTGAGAGAGGATTCACCAGAGACAGAGTGGAGAGCAGAGCAGGCAGATTGACTGAAATACACTGCTGAGGGGCGCAGCGGGCTAGGCAGGAGAGGTCTGCTCTGCCATGTGGGAAGCTCCCTGGGCTGATGGAACTCATGCTGCAGTGGCTTCCAATAGCTTCATAGTGCTGAGACTAAACCCTTTCCGCCACCAGGGAGGCCCTCCACCCAAATATGTAAAAGTACAGTTAGGTCATAGCCGTATTACCTCACCAGCAGCTCCAAAGTTGTCGGTACTTTGGGGAGATTCTGGATCCCATTTTGTAGTTGTTTTGTCACTACCGTGGTGGTATGTGTTGATGTGCTGATCCAGAACCATGGATCTAAAAGGGTGACAGCAAAATTCATCGCTTCTGAGGTGGTTTCAGAAATAGTGCATGGTGTACTCTTCCACAAGTTCTTTTTGTGTAAAACCGACCATTTTTGAATAGCTCTGCTGTGGTTCCCTGCCCTCTTGTAGCCACGGGCCTCAGTTCAGTCAGTGTATGATCAGTGTAAAAATAGGCAACACAGGAACTTGCCTGTCTGGGGATGAGATGGCTGCAGAGTCATAGGACGTTGCATCTGAAGGGATGATATTCTACAGGCTCAAGGGGAAAAAATCCTGTTTCAGGATAAACTTCTACAAGATAAAAGAAATTCAATTTCAAAATTTTGAAGGAGAAAAAGTTGTCTACCTTTACAGTCCTTATTACTTTTTTTTTTTGTAGCCTGCCTGCACCCCCACAAAAAGGACACAAACAAAACAGCTCTGTTCTGTGTTTTGAGGAAATGGTTTTGTGAGGCTGTTTGGTTAGACAATGAATTAAAAGAGTCAGAACTTCCGGGATGGACTTTCTGGAAGGAAATGTGTGCTGGTCGGAGCCTGAATTCATTTTTCCACAGAGCCCTGGAAAAGTTGTTCTCTGCTTTCAGATCCATTGGTAACACTGAATTATATAAAACCCCAGTGCTAGATACTAGTGTATACATTTTTAATTGTGTTAAAAAACATAAAATTTATCATTTTAATTATTTTTAAGCATATAGTTCAGAAGTGTTAGGTATACTAATGTTGTGCAACAATTCTCTCCAACTATTTTCATTTTGCAAAACTGAAACTTTATACCCAATAATATTTACTCTCGGTTCTCCCTGCCCCCCAGATCCTGGAAAACACCATTCTCCTTTCTTAGCTGTGAATATGACTGTTCTGGATACTTCATATAAGTGGAATCATGCAGTATTTTTCTTTTTTGACTGGCTTATTTCACAGGCAGAATGCTCGCAGGGTTCGTTTAAGGTGTAGCATGTGTTAGAATTTTCTTCCTTTTTAAGACTGAGTAACATTCCATTGAATGTGTAAACTGCATTTTGGTGATCATTCAACATGCCCAACACATGTTATTGTCTGTTCGTTTGCTTTTTTTCACAGTGGCCATCCTATTGTGTGTGGCATAATATCTCATCGTAGTTTAGGTTGCATTTCTCAGATAATTAGTGATGTTGAACATCATTTTTCATGTGCTTGAAGTCCATTTGTAGATGTTCCTTGAAGAAATGCCTAAGTTTTTTGTACATTTTTAAAATCAGCATCTTGTTTTTGTTGTTGAATTGTAGTTTTTCTTTATGTATTGTGGGTATTAACTCCTTATCAGATATATGATTTTCCAATATCTTCTCCCATTCCATAGGATTCCTTTTTGTTCTGTTGATAGTATTGCTGGGTACACAAAAGATTTTGGTTTCGACTAAGTGCGATTTATCTTTTGTTTTCTTTTGTTTTCTGTGCTTTTCGTGTCATGTTCAAGAAATTATTTATACGTTCATTGTCATAAAGATTTTTCCCTATGGGGGTGAAAAATAAATCAGGACCAACTTACCTTCCATTATTCCTAGAACTGTGGTTGCTATCTTGTAGATGCTCAATTAATTTTTGTTGAATGAATGAATCAGTGGCCACAAAGCCAATTAACATGTTATTTGTCATGGAGAGACATAGGCAGGTTGCAAAAAGTTTAGGGTAACTGTATTACTTCCTCTTTGTTAACTCTTTAGTTGCTTCAAAAAACATAAAAATTTAAGTACCCAAAGGTAAACATTTAGAGAAAAATTACCCAATGTTAAATGTGTTTGCTATGTTAAATGTGTTTAGTCCTTTAAAAGAAAGGGATCCTATTCTATTACCCACACTAAGGCATTGCCTATGTAACATTTTGCCTCCGTAGTGTCCCAGGGGCCACCTTAATGCTTTTCAGAATGCATTGTTTACTAGGCAGCCTTGTTAACATAGAAACATAAACATTTTATTCTAGTACTATCTTTATGACTTGGGAATGTGGCTTCCTGTCTTTCAAAACTTGAGTTATTTGTTTTTTTGGTATGTGCCTTCTAAACACCTGTCTTTGAAATCTTTCAGGTGTTTTGTAGTTGTTTTCTCAGATAGTTGGATTACTCCAAGCCAAGAATAACAAGACTGAACTGTACGGTTACTCCTTCAAAGGAAGTACTTCTTTTTATTCATTTTGGTTACATTTCCTTAGGTTAGGGTCCTTTATGCTGATCCCTTTTGTTGCTATTACCCCAAATAGAGTTTACTATAGAGCCTAACATGGTGTTTTGCAAGTGTTTAAAATCATGACCCTACCCCCAATAAAAAATACATTTTACATCCTGACCATTTTCTCTCTCTCTCACACACTTACAACTAAACCTAATGCACGTGCTTCAGTGCTTATAGTTCTTGCTAAGGATATGTGTTTCCATTTTCTGTACATTAAATGCTGGTCACTGAATTGATGTATTTTGTCATACAGTGTCACAAACAGTGAGCACCAGTATTGTAGGACTTTGTTGTCATGTTCTATAGCAACAGTCAACTTTTCTGCTTATGACCATTGCTTCTATTGTTATCTGTGCCTATTTCCAGGTGATTGTGTCAGCATTTAAAAAAATTTGGTTGTAAAAGTCACATTAACTCTGGCTGTGTTTTCAGTTTTACCTGTATGGGTTCGATGGGAGGTGGGACAGGCAGAGCAGAAAAAGCTTTATTCTGGGGGTGGTAGGGAGTGTTCACCAAGAAAGACTCAGCAGGATGGAAATCACGCATCAGCCCATCCTAACCCTTACAAGCACTGGCTCATGTGCACTGGGAATTATACCACCTGGCTGAGGGGGAGGGACTGTGTCTTGTTTCTCATTGTATTCCTCACAACCCTTTGCATGATGATTTGTGTGGACAGAGTGCATCAGTCTGAGATCTGGTAGGGTGTCCAGTACTTTTAATTTTTTCCAGTACTTTTTGTTCCTGCCTACAGAAAATTATATATAGCAAGGCTGTGCAGAATGATCTGAGAGGTAACTTATTTGGGAGGTGGAGACCACCTGTATATAAAAGCTTATGTTTGAGGAAAATTGGGGGGAAGGTCCTAAAGTAAGGAAGAGTAAGATCATGACATATTAGAAAATGCTAAGTGAATAAGAGAATGATTAATAATTATTTCATTGACCATAGGTAAATAAGGCTTTTAAAGGGGTAAATGACTTGTTAGAAGGTTAAATAATTTAATGCCCTCTTGTAGTCTGAATTTTCCTACCCAATCTTTTCCTATCCAGATGGGACTTGGCTCCATCTGAAATATCATAAAACCCTGAATGAATTACGCTTTAGGTTAATAAGGCTAATTGGATTTCCCTAACAGAGCTTAGACAGCCTGCTATCCAATCATCCTCCAAGCCCGGCCTGCTTGAGTTTCTTATGCCCTGGTGGGACAGGATGCTTCTTCACGATGGGCCCTGGACTGGAGGTGTCTGCCCGAGGTGACCAGTGTGCAGCGCATGGGGGACATTTTAGATCATGGAGCCAACACTGCTGCACAACTCTTGATATCCAGCTACTATATCCAAGTACTTTGTTGGGAGGAAAAGAGCTTGTTTGATAAACATAAGAATTAATAGGTGGTGCATTGCATTTGGGTTTATAACTTGGATGTTGTATGTCTCCTGACTTGCAATATTGTGTTATCAGTTAGAGTCATGAATCCAGCCCTGGATGTGGGTTTAAAAGATCAGAATTAGAATCTTGTTTTTTTCTATGCTAGCTGTGTAGCCTGGAGGAAACTGCCTAATTTCTCCATGCCTTGGCGGTGTCAGGAAAATGAAGTGTAACTATGTATGTAGCTGACCCAGGGGAAGTTTTGGTTCAAATTGAATAGAACTTGGGTTTCTGAGTGTGGGAATGTCTTTGGAGCTGATCTAGCTTCATTGTATAACTGAGAGCCAAAGAAATTAAGTGTGTTTCCTCTGTTTACTGTGTCAGTGGTCATATCATGAGTACCACCTACAGCACGTGTCATTTAATCTGGGATGGGTGTCCAGGCAGGTTTTGGATTAGTCAGTACGTCTGAATTACTCCCTGCACTTCACTGTATTTGTAGCCTTTTAACTTCTTGTAGACGTTTTTCTCCTTTGAGGTCCAATAGATATAAGAATTACACCCTGTATTTTTAGACTCAGGGATGTGGTGAGGATTGAAAGAGATAAATTTATGCAAAGCTCCATTACACCCAGAAAGTGTTCAGCCAGTTATTTCTGAAAGGGCATTACTTTTGCTCTCAGCCTGCTTCTCTGAATAGCAGGAGGAAATTCTGCATGGCCGGAGAGCTGTTTAATGATAGCCATTGCTCAGTAGTTTTTTAAAAAGTAAATTTAAATAATCTTTTTTTTTTTTTTTTTTTTAAAGATTTATTTTTTTTTTTTTTAATTATTTTTACATACAAGCTGGGGTACAGGCCAGAGGCGTGGGGCGGCGAGAGGGTTCACCAGAGACAGAGCGGGTAGCAGAACAGGCAGATCAGAAATACACTGCTAAGGGGAGCAGCGGGCGAGGCCGGAGAGGTCTGCCCCACCATGTGGGATTCTCCCTGGCCGGGCGTCGAACTCGCGTCGCCGCTGCCGACAGCTCCACAGCGCAGCACTTAACCGCTGCGCCACCAGGGAGGCCCAAATTTAAATAATCTTCAATGAATTCATTTCCTGCTATATTAATGACTGTATTTATAATAAAATGTCTGCAATCTCTGGCTCCATCTTTCAAATAATTTTGTACGTCTTGCTGTTTCCATGATTTAGGAAGGAGAAGACTCTTCTCCATTATATGTATCAAACAGAGATGTGGACAACTCCTGATTGCTTCTACTCATTGTGGTATTATTGTGTTTTTAACACGGGTGTGTCTGATCACTAGAGTAACAAAGCTGCAGTGTGGAGATCTGAGGTACTGGAAAATGATCCCATTTCCTCCGCCTGATCCTGACTCAGGTCTTCCCAGAGATCTGTCCACCCCGTTTCTGTCAGCTGCCCTTCGTACATAGCTCAAGTGAATTGTTTACAAAGCTTCTATCCACAGAAGTGTTTTGTGTCTAACTGACAAGAGTATAAGAAGGGTTCACACGTGTCCCAAAGCAAGTAATTTAAATTAATTGTAGATACTAAATCTGAAAGCCATTAATAAACTTGAAAATTATATGTATAGGGACAATCCAGTCAGTCAGTTGTATTAGAAAACATTTTCAATATTGGAGAGTATTAAGATTTTAAAAATTCTTTTAAAATCTACTTTCACTTTTTTAATATGATGTTTTAATATTCAGTGTCTATGTAAAAGAGGTTTGTTCTGTAGACATCAGTGCCTTTGTTTCTTTGTTTCAAATAATGATAGTAAGCCATTAATTTACTAAATCAGTGATTTTATTAATGTACTCCTTTTTTTGATACAGCTATAATTTCTAAAATCACTTGTATTTGCTATTGTTGAACTTTTCAAATCAGTTGAAACTACCCCATTTGTTTTGCTGTCTGCATTTAATTTTTCTCCTTGTTTTGTAGTATGACATGGAGGAGTATTGAAAGAACTGGGGGCTGGAGTTGCCAGATTTAGCAAATCAACATACAGGGTACCCAGCTGCATTTGAGTTTCATATAAACAATAGTTTTTTTTTTTTTTTGCATGTCTCATGTAAGCATTAAAGCTGAATTTCATATCAACAAGGAATAATTTTTTAGTATAAATAGATCCCATGCACTATTTGGGACACGCTGGGGTGTTACATGGTGGGATGGACCCTGGCTGTGGACAGAGGAGGGGTCTCAGAAACCCAGGTGGTAGGTTCTTGGGGCTCCAGAGGCTGCTGAGGGTGGTGGCCTCTGCAGAGGGTCTCCAGTCCCGTGCCCTTCTCTGTGGTGCCCACACTCAGTGTGATGGCTTCAGGGGACAGTGGGCTAGTCTCTGGGCAAGCTTACTTAAGGATAGTGCTATGTTAATCATCAACTTTCTGCCTCTTCTCCTGATGATACTGCACACAAGTGAGCTGGAGCTGGAGCAAAGCAAGCAGAACTTAGGTCTTGTCCTGTCCTCGGCCTCTGACTCCCCAGAAAGTTTGTCTTTTCCTCTGTTTTTTCATGATCCATGGACTGACATGCACCAGAGTGGTCTGACAGGATGCATGAAGCACTTTGATGAACCTTAAGCACGAGCAGGTTTATGATTCATCATAGACCACTCGAGTTCTCACCTGTTTTTTCTAGGGAACCAGACATTGTATTGACCATTCTCAAATTAGCAACAGGCAAGCTCTTTTAGCCTTGATGCTTTGATATGAGAGGAGAAGGTACAAGGGAGAAACTGCTAAGCCACACTGGCTATCAGTTGAGGTACAGTGAGTGAAAGCTCAGATGGCTGAGGAACATGCTGTGTAATTGCCAGGATTCACCTCCGTGGTTTTCTCAAGGAATCGCCCCAGTCACCCCTTGGTGAGGAGAGGCGGCTGCTTCCTACCTAGCACATGGAGCACTGGGACAAATATTGAAAGAGTAATTACTTGTCACCTCCTTTTCCAAATCTTAAATATTCTGAGTTTAAAACAATTTTTCTCTAAGGAAAGTTGGATTGACATGAAAACATGTGTCTGGAATTATCTTTCTGAGTCCTTTATAAACAAATAGACCAAGCCTTGGAAGGGCACACCTTAGGTTACAGAGTGTTTTCCTGGGCTGGGCTCCAGAGCTTCCTGACTCTTGAACAATAATGTGTTCTTTCCATGCTACTTTATATATTTATTTTAAAGCAGCCTTGTGCCTTTTATCCATTCCTATCCATTTGGAAAAAGTACTTGTGTTCTGAAGAAGCAGAGCAGTGAAATTTGGGTGTATTTCCTCTTAGAGGCTCCATCTATGGGGCTTCATATATGAGCTGAGGATGAGGGAAATCCTCCTGCCACCCCTCCTTTTTCTTTTCTACTCAAAACTATTAAAATTGGAATTTGGGCACTAAAGAAATATTTTGTTATCTGAAAAGTGGACTCTATTGCATTCTTTTTTCCCCACAGTTGGGAGGAAGCGCTGCTCCTGAGGCCCGAAGGCTACTCTGGGCTTTACCCTCTTCCCTCCTTCCCTTCTTTTTAATAATACTGAGCATATTTTTCCTCATCATGTGCCTGTAAATATTTTGTTGGGCACTCTTGACTGAGATCTCTAAACATCCTGATAGGAGAAGTTGAATATTTCTTCATGAGGTAAATTCCTTAAGAAGAGATTTGAATAGTTCTGACTGTTGAGTTTTATTTTTACTTTCTATTTCCTCGATCTCTGAAAATGTTAGATGTCTGGATATGAGGCACGTATCATTTGTGATAATGGAATGTGTCATTTGTGATAATGGCTGATGAATGACTGAAACACATTTTAGGTTTAATAGTGAGAATTCACTTATAAAATACCAGATGTCAGAACTGGGAGGGAACTCAGACTTCATCCAGTTCAACACTTTCCCTCACTAGAGGAAATGGAGAGTCGGATATGAGTCGGCAAAGTTAGCAGTAAAGTTGAGAGCAGCACCCTAGTTGCCTTCCTCCAGCGCAGAGCTTATTCTCATCTGTGGGAGAAAAAAGAATTTAACAATTTAACTTTACAGATAATTCAAGCATTTAAGTGTTCAGACTCTCATTTTAACAGTTGTCAGTGGAAGTCATTTGGAAATACTTTATCGTGTGATATCTAAATTGACAGTATAGATTTAATTTAATCTCTTTTTTCAGTCTTGTCGTTATCATTATCTACTGTCTTATGAACATCAGTTATTGTTTGTGATTTAAAACATAGATGTCCTTTGCACTATGAATGTATGAACCCCTCTGCTCACATCACAGGTCTCCTTAGTACAGAGCTGATTTTGTAACTCCTTGGGTATACTTCCTCATTGTCAGGTGTCCCTCTTTGCTGCCTTCATTGGTGATCTTTATAACAGCATTTCCCTGCTTCCTAGTCTCACTTTGCTGTATTTGTTTTTGTGGTGAACTAGTAAGTCCCCAACCTTTTGTAATTGTGTTTATTTTCATAGAGAGTCCTAAAAGGATATCTTTTTTGTGAGTGGTTTTGGGTGGATTTTTACTTTTAGTGCTTTGCTATAAATTTGGATTTTTTTTTTAAATGAAGACTAGACAAACCAGGCTATTTTATATGGCATCACAACATGCATAGGTAATGAATAAATTGATTTGGAGTGAAGATTTTTTTTTGCTCTGGGATCTGTGATTCATTTTATTCTTCTTGGAGAAGGTTCCGTGGCAAAATTGTACCTGTTTTGAGCTGGACCCTGGTTCCACCTTTACTGTGATGTCACCCTCTGAATAGCCATCTCTTACTACCACTTTCACCTTAGATTCCAAGATTCTGTATTTGTGCTATTATGGCCTTTATCACTCCCCTTCCCCATGCACCCCCTCCCTTTCCATGAACACTTACTTTCCTAGTAGATATAGTTCTCTGTTGTGCCTCCCTTATGTTTGTGCCGAGCCATGTGCTTAGTCGGAGCCCAGAGGAAGTGTTTGTTGAAGGGCCTGCTTAGTAGTTTGTCATTCCCATCGTTGCTTACCTGCTGATTTTAGTTTTGTCTTGATATTGAGGTACTCTGCTGAATTACTACAGAAAAGCATAACCTACTATCTGTAATGAATACATCTGTCTAAATATATAAAATATGATAAGGCATTAGTAGACAGGCCCTACTTTTAATTTCTGGGAGTAATGTGATAACCCTACTTTTAGGGGTGAAGTAATAGAGTATCAGAGGCAGAGTAAAGGAGTTTGGGATAATCAAGGTCATATAGTGGAAAATGTTAAATCAAAATGACTTCAACCTAATCATATCCATTATTAGTCTGAAATTACATTTTTATGTGAATGAAAATCACAAAAATAGTTGCCAAGGGTTTTATGAATAACAGTGAGATGTAATTCATTAGTATGCTGGTCACATAATAACTCCTTCCCCCCCACACAGGTGTCAGGGTTCTGATTCCTGGAACCCTTGAATTAATTATCTTAAGTGGCAAAAAGAACTTTGCAGGTGTGATTTAATTAAAGATCTGGAGGTAGAGAGACTAGCCTGGGTTTTCCCAGTGAGCCCAATATAATCACGGGCATATTAAACACTTTTATTGATAACATTTAAAGCATAATATAAAATCTCAAGCCCTTGGACAACTAAGGAAAGTGATTGTCATTTATTATCTATTAACCAGGTGAGCATCTTCCTTGGAGAGGCACAATGGAGAGAATGATTCTTCTTATAAGGAGAACTTTATCTCTGTGAGAGAGGACAAAATTTTTTCTCTGAATGCGTGCATTCATTTATAATATATCTCCTAATCACTGCTAAAATTTGAAGCAGAACAGAGAGCAGGACCCTTTTACTGTGGGTGGGCAGTCTTGATTTCTTCCTGCACGAGACACCAGTCTCACAGCCAGCACAGACAGTGGCACATCACTACTGATCACGGCTGGAGGCTGGGAGTTGCTGGTGGATGCATTCTCACCCTGCAGGGCAGTCAGAGGAGCTGGGGGGCGGGGGGCCATAGGTATTAACTGGGTTTTCAGGGTGGTCAGAACCTGAGGTCCAGTTGAAATTTATCTCTTAGTCAGCATCTAGGTTTGTTTCCTATTCATGTGCAGAAGACAAGTACAGAAATGTCTTCATGTCTTTTCCAGATGTGGTGTGGATAAGGGAGGGGAGATGGTACTCTCATCAGCAGGGTTGATTTGTTTTGAAATTAAGAAGAGCCTTCCATACTATATATACTATGTGCCTCTTGCAGAACATGTTTTCCACTGACAGTGCCTCATGACATTTTGGGTAACTTTTTTTTTTTCCACTCAGTGTGAGGAAAATGCCACAGCACACAAGTGGAGTAATTTTTGGGAAAAGGAAGTAAATGCTTGATAGAATGCTCTACAGTATTTTCACAACAGGTATTAGATAAACATGTCTTATCTGTACTACTTCAGGATTCTCTTCCCCAGTCTGTAGATTGGAGGGTTTTCAGTAGAACCTCTACATTCTCCTTCCTCCCTCTTCTTTTCTTACTACAATCAAGAAGACATAATTGCAAATTGACACTATTAATATTTAGTGATATTGGTCAGTTGTTTGTTAGAAGACTTTAGTGATATGAACTTGCTAGTAACTTGGATTGATTTGTATGAAATGCAGTGGCTTTTTAAAGATCAGTTAGTTTTCCATGTAATTGATAATTAACTTCCCAAGTTACTTTATAATGATTTAAACTCTTAGAGATATTGCCATACATTGCATACCTACTTTTAAGCAAAATGGACAGTAAGCAGTATGATCCTCTTTTCATAACTTGGTTTTCCCTCATTTGTTTATCTTGTTGTTGCGACAGGAACTTTGTTGCTGCTTTGCGGTGTGAATGCCAGGAGGGACACAACAGTCTTGGAGTAGGTTTGCAAGGCAAGACTCTGCTGCTTGAGCAGAAGTTCTTGTGTCATTTATTGAAATCATACTGGTTAGGAAAAGCTGATCATGTGACAGTGGTATGAGGAATAAGTTCTGGTGGGTAGGATTGGAATGGGGAACAAAGTTTTCCTAGGGACAGGGAAGGGGACCTAGTGACCATACGTCAAGAGACATTTGCTTCAGCAAAGTGTGATGTTATCACAGGCAGAGTTATCCAAGACCATCATGGAGGTAGTCACCATAATCAGGTCAACAGTGGCCTAGGCGTCTGGGGCCTGCCACCTGATACGGGCTATAGTCTGTAGGTAGTCAAAGAATGCTCTGCTGTGATTTGCAGATAGCAAATAGGTCAGAGTTGTCCATGAGTGACCAGCTAGTAGCCAGCTCATAGGAACCCGCATCTCTTGAAGGGAAAGTACATAGTTTTTAATTTCATGACCTGAGCTATAAGACACACCTCAGTCAACCAGCAGCCTCTTCTCAACCATTTCTTAGTGTCCCTAGAGCCTCATCATCTTCATGTTAGTTGTTTGTGCCCTTTAATTTTTCACCACAATTAAAACAGAACTGGTCATTTCTGCACAGAGTGGGCGCCGAGCACTATGTCTGCCAAAGGCGGCCCCTTTGGCACATGCTGCACTTGTGGGTTGCCCACGTGGCCAACATGCCTTTTGTTTTCATGGTGGTGTTCTGGGATGGCATTCAGGGATGAATGATGTACATTCTTCATCCTTAGAGAGTGACAAATTTGCTAACAAGACCTGGATATTAGTTTCCTTCAAGTTCACCTGTCACTCATGTTCTTTGCTGTTCAGTTGCACAGTTGCTAACTAAGATAAAAAAACGTATTTTGAGAAAGCTGGCAACAAGGGTACAAGGGAAAAAAAATCACAAATTCTTATAAATTTGTGGCTGCTGATCTTTTTATGTGAAAGTGAAATTATTATTTAAGGAAGATCTCATAGTAAGTTTTAGAATTTCAGAATGAAAGAGGTCATAGATTAACCAAATAGTTAATTAATTCATTCAGCCAGAAAGACATCAATATCAAAGGCTTGTGTGGTGGGAAATGTACTTACATATTGAACACGAGAGGTGTATTCACAGTGAACGCTCATGGTGCTCTCAGTACAGGGGACAAAAGATAATAAACAAGTAATTTAAAATGCCTCTAACCAGAAGCTAAATCAATGGCAGGTTTACCATAGGAGAGGTTAGGATGCTCTGAGAGTACGTGACGGGAGAGACCAAATCTAGCCTGGGAGCTGAGGGGCTGTGGATATTTGAACGGATCAGGAAAATGAGTGGGGATTAATTTGGAGGAAGGAGGAAGTGATCTTGTCCCATACTTTCAAACCACATGAAGCTACCTAAGGCCCTGGCAATCTGGGAAAGGGAGCCTCTTGAAGTCTTAAATACTTGTCCTTATATAGAAAGAAGACATGTAAAGAAAGGAGAAAGCCTGTATTTTATGAGTTGCGGTTGGCAAGATGTCCTTGTTTCTCCATTTCCTTTTCCTCTTCTTTTTTATGTCTGGCAGTTAGACCTCTGTATTATTCACCAGCTCCACCATCAAAATGAAATAAAAAAAAAAACAAAGAAGAGAAAGTGGAACACTCATTTCTTAGACCGTTTAATTCTGGTGCGAATTTACTGGGAGAAAGCTTGAATGATAATCCAAAATGATCTCTCTTTTTGGAGGCCTTTAGGAGTTAATTGCTTAAACTTTGTTTTTATTTTTTTTTTTAAAGATTTATTTTACTTATACATACAAGCTGGGGTACAGGCCAGAGGTGTGGGGTGGTGAGAGGGTTCACCAGAGACAGAGCGGGTAGCAGAACACGCAGATCAGAAGTACACTGCTGAGGGGAGCAGCGGGCGAGGCAGGGAGGTCTGCTGCTCCATGTGGGATTCTCCCCGGCTGGGCGTCGAACTCGCGTCACCGCTGCCGACAGCTCCACAGCGCAGCACTTAACCGCTGCGCCACCGGGGAGGCCCTAAACTTTGTTTTTAATGCATATAATTTTATCCAATTCTGTTTTTACCCATTGCTTTATGTTACTAGGTTAGCATTTACTTATTGTTTTCAGTATTTTAGATACTGATTATTTTTTTCAGTATCACATAATCCTGATTTTTTCATTTGAGACAAAAAAGATGGGTACTATATTTTCATTTAAAATTTTATTAATCTACTTACCCAAACTTCCCTCCCTAGAAATAACACAATATCTATTCAGATATGTGCTCATCTGATATGTTCTATACCATCCACCACACTGTGGGATACTTAGTATGTAAGATTACCAAACTGTCTGAAAATTTTTTAGGAAAATGACACAAGATGTAATAGGTATTCAAGAGGTGACTAACTTTAAAATGCTATTTGGGAGGCAATTTTACAGCTAAAGTTAGACTTTGCTCTGGAGGTTGTTGGGTCCCTGAATCTTAGATTTTTGTGCTTAGTTAACCACCCCATGCTGTAGGAGACTGTAGGATGAGAATCTGTGCCTGGTGTTCTCCTGTTGGTTTTTGCTTCCAAGAGCCATCTTTGTAGCTGCTACATAAGGAAGGGGGATTTCTACCCTCCAAACCCTCATGTAGGTCCTCCAAGGATCTTCCCGGAGAGTATCTGTCTAGGCCAGTGAGGGCCAGCCTTTCTCAGCCTGTCCACATTGAAAGGAACTTTATTTGCTCTCGAATTACCCTGACACCCTTCCTTGGGCTCTTCTATAAGTAAGGAGCCTAGGTTAATACCAAATCTTCTGAAAAAAAACCAGCATAGTGTCTAAGTACACTGTTGTGCTCCTCTAACCAGTACTTGAGCTAATAGCCATGTTTCGCTAAAGAACAATTGAAATGTGGTTTGACTGAGGAATTGAATTTTTTTTTTGAAATTTTTGTGTAGAAGAACTGGGGTGTAGGCCAAAGGTATAGGGGTTGAGAGGATTCACCAGAGACAGAATAGGGAGTAGAACAGGAAGATGTACTGAAATACACTGCTAAAGGGAGCGGGCGATACAGGAAAGGTCTGCTGCGCCAGATGGGTCAGCTCCCTGGCCAGGGATAAAACTCAGGCTACAGTGGTGATAGCACCAAGACTTAACCCCTAGGCCTCCAGGGAGACCCTGGAATTGAATTTTTAATTTAAGCTTAAACTTTTATTGAAATGATACAATGGAATGGCGAAGTAATTCTAAGTCTTTCTGGTTAAATACACACACACACACACACACACACACACATTCATGGATAGTATAATTTATTGAATGCCAGTGGAAAACTGAAGAAACCTATTATTTGCTATTATTTCAGGTCGCTGTAATAAATGTTATTTCAGATCACCATAGTAAATGTTAGCAGGTTTTTAATTTCTTTGAAAGATTCCCATGAACTTACAATTTTTTCTCTGTTGTCCTCCCATCAGTTATCACCTCCTGCCCCCATCATTTCTTTTTTTTTTTAAAGAGTTTATTTATTTATGCATACAAGCTGGGGTGCAGCCCAGAGGTGTGGATGGGAGGTGAGAGGATTCACCAGAGACAGAGTGGGAGCAGAACAGGCAGATCAATTGAAATACACTGCTGAGGGGAGCAGCGGGCGAGGCAGGAGAGGTCTGCAGCTCCATGTGGGAAACTCTCTGGCTGGGGATCAAACTCGTGCTGCAGTGGCTCTGGACAGCCTCATAGTGCTGCGCCTGAACCCGTTGCGCCACCAGGGACCCCCCCCCCATCATTTCTTCCTTGATAACATAACCCCTACTTGCTCAGGCCTCTGCCTTCCATGTGCCCTGGGTATGTGATTTGAGACCCAAGGACTCAAGCATGACTGTGGGAGCTGCGCTGTCTCAGCCCTTCCTGTTTGGTAGAATTGATCTGAAAGCTTTAAATACAGGTACTTGGACTCTATTCATGGAGATTCTGATTTGTTCTCCTGCAATTTTTGTTTAAGCCATTTTGAAACCAGTTTTTTTATACCTTGTAGTTGAAAGCTTTTGAATAGGTACATTATACAGTAAGTCAGATGACCACAGACTTTCTCACTCAAGTCTGGTAAGTTCCTAAATGCCCACTAAATTCCCACCTCCCACTCTCAGTCTTTTGAAGTGGTTTGTTCTAAACACATTCTTTTCTGGCATCACAAACATTAGGCTTCTTTGCTTCATCAACATTTCCTGCTCTTTCTTAGTATTTTTTTTTTGTTTTTTTAATTTTTTGATGCCAGCTTCATTAATGATGCCTTCCCCAGAAAGTAATGCTATGTTTGACAGTCACTGAATTCTGGGGGCCTTTTGTCCATTTCCAGAGAAATGAAATTATCAGAGGAAAAGTAGAAGGTGTATGAAAAGAACGTAAAGATGATGTGAAAAAAGTCATAAAATCATAAAACTAAAGTCGTAAACATCTGTTTGACAATTCCACATAAAGAAAAGAATGTTGAATTCATAAAAGATTAATCACACTGTTCTTAGAGGGAGGAAACATGTAAAATTAAGGAAACTTAAAAAAGAGTCCTGATAAAACCTCATATCTGGTGGTGGTGGGTACTGTTTCTCTGTCACATCTAGAATTTTACTGACTCACATTTACTGGTTGACATTTTTATTTGTTGTTCCTTTGAAAATGAATAATGAGTGGATTCATTCTCCTTGCTTCAACTCTCTCTTTATATATATATATATATATATATATATATATATCCAAAAGGGCAGGTGTATTATAAAGAGGGAAAGAAAAGTAAAGGACGATTGCACAGACACAAGTGGGCAGAAAGAGCTGCCGCTTCAACTCTTAAATATAGATTATTGTGTTACCTCTTTGTGCCCAGGGCTCTTAAACACATGTGAAATGTGTTACGATATTCGCAATGAGCAATGATGTAGGGAGGACTTTGTGGTGAATCACAGAGCAATATCAAAACATTTTGTTTCAGGAAGAGTTGACAGTGACTCACAGAATCCTGCTGGAGTTGTGTTATAATGTAGGAAACCATTTCAGAATTACTGTCTGACATTTAGACATCTGAGACACTGACTTGATTCCATGGCACACCTCCTTATAAATTGAATTATGAGGATGCCATTCTTTGAGGGGCTATTGCTGGTTTCTGGTACACACTAATGAATTCATTGCGTAAGAGTGAAGCCGACTTATTACTAGTGATGACTTAGTTCTTATTCTTAAAAACTATTATTTCTACTGTGGTTCAGTGGCATAAGATGCAACTTTATAGCAGTTTTTGCCTTTTTTTTTTTTTAAAGATTTATTTATACAAGCTGGGGTACAGGCCAGAGGCGTGGGGTGGCGAGAGGGTTCACCAGAGACAGAGTGGGGAGCAGAACAGGCAGATCAGAAATACACTGCTGAGGGGAGCAGCGGGCGAGGCGGGAGAGGTCTGCCGCACCATGTGGGATTCTCCTCTGCCTGGCGTCAAACTCGCATCGCGCGCTGCCGACAGCTCCACAGCACAGTGCTCAACCGCTGCGCCACCAGGGAGGCCCAGTTTTTGCTTTTAACTTCCTTCTGGTCTCTCATCAAGACCTTAATTGTGGCTGTGCATTAGGGCCCACTTTTTTTTGTCTTACTGATTTCCACGACTAAAAGGGACTTGAAGAGTTTGGGGAATGTTTTGTCCCCAAGACAGGATATTTCTCAACTATATTTTCTTCAGGTATCTCTCACATGTGTAGCAGTCCCTAGCTGTGGTATTCTTTGTGGCTGGTCTTCAGACTAAATGATGATTATTAAAGAGTTTGATGGGACAATTTTCCAGGAAGCTTTATACTTTAAGTATTGGTGAGAACCTGTACAGTGCAGATTCTAGTCTTTCCAGCATTTCCTCTGTTTGCACCACCCCATAAAGCAACTCTTGTCCTTACAGTTTGTAAACAATTTGAGTAGCTCCCATTATATTTCCCTCCTAGGGTAATTAAACATTGTTTCTTGGAAATATAAACATGAGACTTAGAATTAAGTTGCCGTAATACATTTGGCAAAGGCACTGTGTTTTGGGAAAAGAAAAATATCCTGGAGTGATTTTCAGTCTCGGGATAAGGAAACTGGCTTTATTTAGCAAATTGGAACAATGTAAGAACCTGTGCCCTGATGTCAGTACTTTCTCTTCCCGGATGAGTCTACCTGGGCATGAGACCAATTTCCAAATAAAACTTGAAAGTAAATGGCACAAAAGAGAAACAGAGCCCAGTAAATTAGCTTTTTGTGCTACAGCTCCGTAAAAAATTGTTATCAAAATGAGCTTAAAACAGAACCATTGTCTGACAATTGGCTTTTCATCTGCCCTTGAGATGACGCCATCCCTCACCCCATCCTTGGTGTCAGCCTGACCTGTTAGAAAACAACAGCATGGCAGAGTGCAGGAGCCTAGTGGCATTAAGGCTAGTGTTTGTCTGTTATTTATTGAGTTTCTGAAAAATGAAATATAAGTGTAATTTTTTGTGTCACTTACTTCCACATTATTTCCAGAGAAATTTTAGTAGTATTGTATTGAAAAACAGGATGAACTATCATTTGTCTAAAAAAAAAAAAGCCCAGAATAAATCTCTTGTTACTGTGAGATGGCACCTGATTTAAAATATTTTACCCCTGTTGTGTTCCAGGGATGGCATAACACAGTGCTCGACACTGCTAGGCAGCGTGCGTCAGGTGAATAGCTCCCTGGTGGGCTCCTAACTGACTGCAGATATGTGCTGGTTGTTTATATTTGGATGCCTCAGATGGAAATAGAGTGTCGATCTTTCGTTGCTGGCAGAGGAGTGTGAATTAGACACTATTTTGTACCAGGCACCCGAAGAACTTGGTTCTCATTCTGAGCCAGTTTCTGGCTGACTGTGTGGGCTAGTCACTTCATTTGTCTGGATCCCCCTTTATCCTTTTGTAGAGGCAGGTTGTTGACTAATCTCTGCGGTTCATTCCAACACTATTTTGGTGAGTTGGAGTTTGCACCTCTGGAGTCGGAGCTCACAAAGGGAATCTGAGCTGCACAGTCATGGTTTCAACCCAGGAGCCCGAGAAAAGATGGCCTATCATCCCAGCAAGGTTATGGCAGGTCACGTCTCAACTTCAAGTCCCTGAAGACTGGATTATCCTGGATGTCACTACTGGTCACTGCCTAACCCTTCTCTTTAAATAAAAATACAGATTATGTACATGCAAAAGAATGAAACTAAACTATTGCTTTATGCCACCACAAAAACCAACTCAAAATGGAAAAAAGACTTGAATGTAAGACCTGAAGCCATAAAAAATACATGGTAGAAAACAGAGGCACAACACTCCACAACATGCATCTCAAAAGCATCCCTTAGGCCTCATCCCCAGAAGCAAAGAAAGTGAAGGAAAAGATAAACAGCTCAAACTAAAAAGCTTCTGTACAGCATAAGAGACAGTAACCAAAATGAAGAAACAACCTATAGATTGGAAGAAAATATTTGTACTCTTACAACTGATCAGGGACTGATATCAAAGATCTACAAAGAAGTTACACAACTCAACAAAAACAAAGCAAACAACACAGTCAAAAATGGGAAAAAGAACTAAAAAGACACTTCTCCAAAGAGGAAATACAAACGGCCAACAGATATATGAAAAAAATGCTCAGTATCACTAATAATCAGGGAAATGCAAATCAAAACTGCAGTGAGATACCACCTCACTCCCGTGAGAATGGCTGATATTAAAAAAAACCCTCACATCCACAAATGCTGATGAGGATGTGGAGAAAGAGGAACCCTCTTGCACTGCTGATAGGAATGCAAACTAGTCCAACCACTATGGAAAGCTGTGTGAAGGACCTTCAAATTACTAAAAATGGAGCTACCATCTGACCCAGTGATTCCCCCTCTAGGAATCTACCCAAAGGACACAAAAACATTAATTCAAAAGGAAACTTGCAATCCTGTATTTATTGCAGCACTATTTACAATAGCTAAGATATGGAAACAACCTAAATGCCCCAAAACAGATGACTGGATGGAGAATATGTGGTGTGTGTATACACACACACACACACACACACACACACTGGAATACTATTCAACAATCAAAAAACATAAACTCATGCTATTTGCAGCAATGTTGATAGAACTAGAAGGGATTATGCTCAGTGAAATTAGTCAGAAGGAAAAAGAAAAATGCCAGGTAGTTTCACTTACAGTACAAATATAGGGAAACTGAACAAAGGATCAAAAAGAAAAATAAACAGAAAACTTGAAGGTGGAACATAGATCTGAGGCACACAGTAGGTGAAGGGAGGGAGATGGGTCAAAATAAAGGGGGGAGGAGCACAAGGGACTATGGTGATGGCTCACAGGTGATTTGGTAATGGAAGATTTATGAGAACTACACCTGAGGGGAAATGTTGTACAAAAGTAAACAACAATGTAAGAAAAAAACACAGGTCAGGCCTTCTTCTATGTCACAGTTATCTGTCTTTGACTATTTACTCAGATTCGCCCTAGATTAATAGTTAAGAAAATTATTATCCCAGAACTTTTGTTCATCATAATAGGGTGTCATTTGAGCATTTTGAATTTGTTAGGTCATTCATTCACTCAATAAATATTTTTGTGAGTCCACTGAGCACTGGGTATTAACTCAGTATCGAGACACAACGATAAATCAGACATAGCCCCTATTTCTGAGAAGCTTTATACCCTCATGGTGAGGCCCTCAACGTGTTACATAAGCTGTATGTGTGTTCATTTTTCAAAATACCAAAATTGTGTTTTATATTTTACTTGTTTTAATGTTAGATTAAGTATGTTCATAAGATAGAGTACATTTAATTTTCCTTTTGGCTCAGTAATAGTTTGTTATGAATGGGGATAGTGTAATTCTAGTGTCTGTATTTGGTTGTTAAAAATTTGAGTTTAGTAATATATTTACATGTGTCCAGGCCTGACAAATAAGAAGTCCAGAGTACAGTCTCCTTCCCAGGTCTGGCCCAGACGCCCAGTCCACCTTCCACACAGCCAGGATTCCCCCTTCTTGCTTATCCTTCTTTAGAAACAAATACAGAAGAATATTTTTTCTTCCAGTTTTATTCTAGTGTTGCCTTGCCGTGCCCACTGTTCTATATGTGTGTATATGTACAGCTCATACCTAAGGGGAAAAATGGAAAAGTTTAAAGTGAATTGTAAGTCTGTATGTTCTCCACTAGAAACAGGTGTGGGGCTCAAAGGACAATGTGTTCTAATCATAGCAAAAAGGTGGTGAATCAGAATGTGGAGCCAGGCATGGAGAAGTGACTTGGTGTGATGTACCTTATTTTTCTGAAGCAGTGATGAGTTGTATAATTAAAGTCTGTAGGAACTTGCTACTTGCTTAATTATTTATCTAAAATTTCTCACTTGGATTTGGACATTTTCATTCTTCAAATTAATTTAAATTTTAGTTATGATTGTAGTCAATTACCATTATTTGTCTTTATTTTATAGGACATCAAGTAAATAGTAAATCAAAGTAATTAACTACTTTATGTCTCATGTTGAGATATTATGGGGAACTTATTGCCTTTCTTGACTGTTGTAAGAAATGTAGGGTAGTTCATTGAGTTCTTACTGAGTTTAAGGTAAATCATTTAGGGCACTGCAGACTCTGAGAATGGGGGCTCAGTCGGCCATACCCACACATGCTCCTCTCCAGGACACCCTTCTCTCCATGTTTTGCTCCTCAGAATCCAGGACATCTGGGGCTTATTAAAGTAGAGATAGATATGAGCACGTTTTAATTCCTTTGGCCCTGTGTCGCATAGAAGACCTTACAGCATCATGTAAAACAGTGAATCACCTATTTCTCTGCCTACAAACCTGTATTTGCCAGTCTGTGGGAGGTGCATAGCAGGTACCACTGTGCATCTTCTATTTCTGTTTTCATATGCATTTTTTTCTACTTGGTTCTGCATGGCTTCAGGGAATGGGGCTGTGTCTTACTGTTCAAGGCCAGCACATGGTAGGACTGCGCTGTGGACTTGTTGAAGGAATGTGAAGGAAGGTGAATACCAGAGTGTAGTTCAGAGTGTGGGACACTTGAATAACATGCAAGTAAGTGTGGGACTTTGGTCTGGGGAAAAGAAACAATGAAATCTTTTTGAGCAAAAAAGGGATAGACTTCCATTTGAATCTAACAGGTTAATTCTAGTGGTATTCTGTAGTAGGGACTAGTTAGAAAGCTTTGACTAATCTAGGTGGACAAAAAGGAAGCTCTGCATTATTTTTTTCCCATTGTTCTAACTAGATTTCTCAGAAAAAGAGGTAAATTTTACATCAGACTTATGCATTACTATAATGGAACAAATCTGACATTGTAATATCATTAATATAATAAATTTATAAGACGCTAGTATAAGGGAACAAAAGGAGTCAGTAACCACCTTGTAATGAGGAAGGATATTTTTTAAACAATTGATATTTTTGGACACTGTTTTATGATTATAAAATAGAAAATTCATCAAGAATTGACAGTGTTGTTTTGAGGAGTTTGCTTTTATCTCTCTTTTAAAAAAAGATTTATTTTCTTTTTATTAATGTATACAAGAACTGGAGTATAGGCCAGAGATGCAGGGGGTGAGAGGATTCACCAGAGACAGAGTGGGGAGCAGAATAGGCATATCTACTGAAATGCACTGCTGAGTAGTGGGAGAGATAGGGGAGGTCTGCTGAGCCATGTGGGTCAGCTCCCTGGCCAGGCATTAAACTCAGGCCTCAGTGGTTGGTGATAGCTTCATGGCAGTGAGACTTCAACCCATGCACCACCTGGGAGGCCCTGCTTTCTTTTCTTGACCCAACACACACTCATTTAGCCCCTTCCCTATGTTCTTAGATGTTAGGAAGATTTAAAGGATGGATGAAGTACAGGGTTATTATGTCTATGTCCCAGGCATTGGGTTCCAAACTTAAAACAAATTTTGCATTATTCTCCCTTATGTAATCAAAATGTCTATGCAAGGCTATGTATAAATCAGTCTTGAGTGAACTGAATTAAATGGAATGTGTTAGCACAAGTTGCTGTTTAACGAAACCCTATGATGAAACGTTGGTGTAATCAAGACCTTTTGAAAATAGAAATCCAAATAAGCACATCTCTTTTCTCTGGTTTTGCCCAAAGCAGGATGTGCTGTATCTTCTGTGTTGATTGAGTTACAGTTGGCCAACCACCTGCTTGGGTAATAGAGTACCCCATTAACTAAGTCAGTGACATGGGAGCCCTCCAAAGGAAATGAAACAGTCTACCGTTGTGTAGGCTCAGCTTTTAAATAGATTTTAATTCTCTTCAGCTTGGGTGGGTGTGATTTGCATCTTTCATAACAGACAAGCATCTGCAAGTGTTTTGCCTGCAGAAGCTCATTAAAAATCAGTGCAAATCCTGACAGTGTCTCTGGCAGCAGGCATGGACTTGCAGAACCCTTGTAAATGGATTGTATTTCCAGTATCAGTAAAGCTTCCTCACTCTTTTTATAACCCATGCAAGTTTAGTCCTAAAAGGCTTGATATTACTATTACTACAACTCAAATAGTGCTGATTAAAGATAAAAATAAAACCCAAGTAGAATTGTCAAGAGACCTGTAAAATGAAAGGGAGGTAAAAATCCTCAGATTATGTATTAATTTTTGTTATGAAGTAAGCTAAGAAAATAAGTTTCTAATTTGAACAACTTGACAGTCTGCAGAATTTTCCAGCAATATTCAAGAACACTGTGGTAAAGCTGGCATTTCTGTTGACATCCTTGTACATTTTCTTTCATTTTTGTAAAAACTTGACAATAGTAATCTCAGTAAAGCAGCTTTGTGTTGTGTCTACTGCTCATTGAACGAAAGCCTTTTGGGAAAACAGTATTTGGAGAGAGATGCATGGTGTCAGAGCTGATCCCTCTGGCACATGTCCCAGAGAAAGCTGGACTGGAAGCTTTTAGTGTAGTTAAAAGATGCCAGTCTGTCATTTGCATCCATTGAAACTGAGCATTTTAGACTGAGCTTTACATTATTGTCCACCTAAAGCAGCTGGTGGAAGGGCTGCAAATGCTGTGTGAGCTGAGGACCTGTCATCTGGTGTGTTCTACACAATCCTGCTTCATTGGGAGCAATTTATTGGGACCTAATAATAGCACTAATGCACACTTTTGGTGGAAGATAGTTCTTGTGGTTATTAGAGTGTTCCAACTGTGTAAGGGCTTTGATATAAAGGTGGTAGTGGTAAGGAAGGCAAGTCTTTAATAAAAGGATAGTGATGGGGAAAAGGCAAATATTTTGTAGGATAAGGAAAACCACAAATATATAATTAGCTGAAGAGTCTTAAAACATCCAGGAAATGTTAGTTTTTCAGTTCCAGCAAGGCAAAACACTCAGTCTAGCTTCCATTAGAAAAGTCTGCTCATCCTTGGAAGGTCACATTTTGTGATTCAAAGTCAGCCTTTTTCTCCAGGGATATGTTTAATTAAGCCCATCATCTTCCATTAGCAATGTGCCAATTTGATCCTTCTTTCTATTACTGCTGCCCCGTCCTCATTTTTTCAGTTACTCTTTTCAAAGATTAATTTACGCAACTGTGTCTCTGTTTTTAAGTTGCAATATATTTTCTGCAGGACTGAGTTTATGTAAGATTATAAGATTTGTGGAAAAATAGAAAACTCCCTTGTAAGAGCTTAGTTTATTTTTGTTCTCTGGGGTTTGATTTGACTGGTACAGCATTTTTGGATGCATTTATTCTATGACTTATTAAGAAAAGCATATTGAGAAGTGGCTAGACTCACTTAACTCAGTGTCAAAATAATGGTGCTTTGGCAGTCCCTCAGTCGCTCCCATTCCTGACCCATCCCTGCTTCTTAAGATTGGACTGTTGCACCTGTTAATTCTCTGTTTTCAGTGGAATAAACTTTTTCATTTTTTCTTTGGTGAGAGGACATAAATGCATCTTAGATTGGTGGTTCAAATTTCCTGAGAATATTATGAGATTCACAGAGTTGGAAAGTCTTGCAGGGAATCAGAGGTGCGTAGAGGAATTCTGTTGTGAGAATGTCCCAAGGTGGGGAGAGCACCTTGAAAATTTAGAATTCAGCTGCTTACGTGGGTGACACAATCCATTTCAGTTAGGATGAAGGGAAGAAGAAATACTGTGAACACCTTTGAAATGATAGTGGAATTGTTGATAGAAAAAAAAAATCTCGATATTATGAACTTAATCTAATGATTCTTAATATGTGAATTACTTTTTCCAAGATATAATTTAACACTTGTTATAATAGCATTTACTTGTGGGTGGGGAATTTTGTATGTGGCAAAGTCATAATGATCATCATTCTTCCCATCACTGAAATAATTCCTCTGTTTTCTATCTTCTACTTTTCTTTCCCTTCCACTACCTTCAGTAGGTCCCACAATCTCTGGACTAGTGCACGGAGACCCTGGACAACCTATCCAGCTGCATCTTCCTCCGTTACCCTATTCTGACCAGATTCTAGTCGCACCACTGATTTACAGTCACAGCTGTTTAATCTGCCTGGATTTCTGCCCTCTCCTTGGCCCATGTGCTTGGGAATGGTGAGGTTTAGCGTCTGTGTGTCCTCTTCTCTGACTGAGTCTCAGTTAGGATTGCCCTCTTCCAAACCCACCATCATCCTCTGCGTGTCTCTTTCCAGCTCCATTGCTGTGGAATAAATCACTCCCAGACAGTGGCTTCGAGCAATAGCTCTCATTTATTTTGCTCATGAGTGTGGCAGTTGACAGGGAGCAGCTAGGGAGTTCTGGTGGGGAGCCTTATGCACTTGCAGTCAGAGGGACCTGGGGCTCATCTCAGAGATCCCTTTGCTGAAGTCTGGTGTGGGGATTGGATGAGCCCCACAGCTGGAGTTGGAGCTACCTGGGCTCATGGGGGCAGTTGTTTCTGTGTCCTTTCTTCATGTGGCCCCTCCACGTGGCAGTCTAGTCTAGCTGGCCTTCTTCCGTGGTGACGGAGGCTCCTGGAGTGCAAGACTGACAGAACCTTTTTAGCCTTGAAAGTCACAGAGAGTCACTTTGGGCTTTTTATTCGTCGGTTGGTTGTATTCATTCACATAGTTACAGAGCTTGGGGGAATTGCACCCCCACCTCTTGATGTGAGGAGTGCTGTAGAGCTAGGGTACTAGTTTTTAAATTTATAATTATGATACAAAATGTAGAGTAAACAATTTACCATCTAAACCATTCTTAAGTGTACAGTTCAGTGACATCAAGTACATTCCTGTTCTTGTGCAATCATCACCATATTCATCCACAACCTCTTTCATCTTGCAAAACGGAATCTCTACACATTAAGCAATAACTCCCTATTTCCTCCTCCCCATATTTCCTGGCAACCACCATTCTATTTTCTGTTTCTGTGTATTTGATATTTAATCTAAGGTACCTCATATAAGTAGTTCTCTTTCTTATTTGTTAGCTGTCAGGCTTACTTCACCTTGTATAAATTTTTCAAGGTATGTCTGTGTTGTAACATGTCAAAATTTCCTTTCTTTTTAAGCCTGAATAATACTCCATTATATGCATATACTGCAGTTTTGTTTTCCCAGTCCTCTGTTGATGGACACCATTGTTGTTTCTGTATTTTGAGGACTGTGACTAGCAACTTCATGAACATGGGTGGGCAGTAGAAGGTGTGTTTTGAAATCACTATGCTGGAACAGTTAATTCTGTCTTTTGGGGTCACTTTTTTTAAATTGAAGTGACACTGCATTATAACAATATATAAGTTTCAGGTGTGTATCATTGAAAATCAACATGTCTCTGTACTATATTAAGTTCAACACTAAAACTTCAGTTCTGTCCTCCATCATACAGTTACTTTTTGCTTCTTTTTCTTCACTGGATTGGAAATACCTGAGAACAGAAACAGTGACTTTCTATCTTTAAATGTACAGAGCCCAAAGAAGCATAAAAAATAGTTGCTGGGTGAGTGATGCATAAATGGATGAATTGGTGATAACTGCATAAAAAAGATGGAAGGTTTCATTTCTAATATGTGACAGGGGCCACGTTATATCCTATTGAAGAAGGGGTCATTTATGAATCTAAATACAGTCAGCCTCTACTCTGTTTCTTTAATATACTTATTGCATGCTATCTAGCACAAAGTGAATGTTTTACAAATATGGGTTGAGTTGAAGTCAGTTGCAATTGGGAAACTTGTAAGGTGTTGTTTTAATAAATTCCATCATTTTATGTCTTCCCCAATGCTAAACATAGGCCTTGTATTGAGTAATTTTCTGGGTAATTCAAGGAGTTATAAAGTAGAACCACTGCTTTTGTGTGTTGATTAGTCTCTATTTAATTAAATTTTAAGCCTTTCAATCTTGATAATGACATACTATGCGCAAGTTGTAACGTTAGACTCCATTTTCATTAAATCAGTTTTAGCCTTTTTCGGCTAACACTGCAGAAATGGGAAATAGCAGCTTTTTCTAAACCATGGTTCTGTGGTTATTTTACACTATTAGTGACCATGGATGGCCTGGGGGCGCATAATAAAATATGTATTGAGTCTGTGTTACTGTTTTATTTTAGTTAAATTTAAAACCAGAAAAGGAGGAGGTCATGTGTTAATATATGAAATAAACAGCCATTGCCTTTTTAAAATTTCTTTGCTCTCTTTTCACTACCCACTCCACCAGGAGATTTGTGCAAACAAGAAAAGAAAAGAAAATATTCCCCAAAGCAAAACAAAAATGAAAGTGATGGTCATATCCTGACTTTCTATTTTATTATGAGATCAACACCAGGTAGTGCTTTTCTTTAGTTTCTTTATGTGTGTTCCTCAAATAAATGTTTGAGGCATTGTTGGAAATGGAGATAGAAATGGTTTAGGTTTTTTTTTTTTTGTCATTTACTTGTAAAATGTACTACTTGTAAATAGTAGAAATAATAGTGTCCTCTTGGCTAATTGGAAAGATTAAATTCAACTCAACTAAACTGAATCTAAGAGTGTAAGTATAGATATGAAATTTAATAGTAGTATATTGTTTTTAAACTTCTGTGTACTTCCCTCTATGCTGATGTTTGTAAAAATAAAGGTGATACAAGGAATCTCCCATCTTTCTGGGAACTAAGATCCTGTAAAGGAATGGTTCTATTTCTGACCTTATTCTTTTGCTTAGTATCCTAGAGTTTTAGACAGGGCTGTATTTTTATTTGACAGATGGGGAAATTGGGGCTTAGGGAATTCTGCAAGTTCCTAGCACATTAGAAGAGAGTTGGGGACTTTGTCAGTGTTTAAT
Organism: Scalopus aquaticus; assembly: GCA_004024925.1. NCBI lineage: Eukaryota > Metazoa > Chordata > Mammalia > Eulipotyphla > Talpidae > Scalopus > Scalopus aquaticus. The sequence continues at coordinate 137,972 of PVIJ01002270.1, forward strand.
TGTATTATCATGTCACTGCCTATGCTACCACTTTTCCAATCTTTCCTTCCCCTTTCTCACTCTATTAACCCCAGTTCGCAGTCCCTGAGTGCACCCCTCCCTGCCGCCACCACCACACAATTATATGGCAAAGATAAGAAGGTATGGTATCTGGGCTCCTTTTCCACTGGGTCCTGCCAGTACTGTCCTTGGCTTGACATGGATTTTGATCACTTATAACAGCAGCGTATTTTGAAAGACTAAATATAATTCTTCTTTCTACGTTTTCCTTTTCATTCATAGTTTTTAAGACCCATGGGATGTCCCTGAGGCACCACACTATTTCCTCTTTCTTCTGTTTCTATGATATGAATTATCATTGCAAGAGTCTCTGCAGTATCTCGGTACACACAGGTTTGAAAATGATGGGTACCAGCTGGCAGACGTTAGCCATAGATGGTTAACGACACTCCTTAGAAACTTGTTACTTGATTCTGTCTTCGCCAAACCTCTGGGCTTACTCGGGGTCCATCATGTGGGTGCTCACAGAGTCCTAGATTTATTGGAGGGTTCTGCCAGGTAAGCTGGGGAGGCTGCCTTCACCTCTATGAGTGTGGGAATGAGGTGGAGCAGACTTGGTAGAATAAGATATGACAAGGAAGGATGGGAGATGCGAGTGTGTGGGGGAGAATGGGAGCAGAAATATTAATTAGGATCCAGGATTTTTGTTCCAGTCACTTCCTAAGAGTAACTTACTAGAGTAACTCCCTCTGTATATGTCATTGTACCGTCCAGACACTGGCCACAGAGAGAGACTATGTGAGTAAGAATTATGTGCCTGGGACACACTGCAGGAGGTGTTAGGAAAGGTGGACACCAAGTTAGATGGAACAGAGGCTTCCCCTAGGAGACAGTAATCCAGTAGTTCTTTAAAGAATGGACAGAATTACAGAATTGGTGTAAGTGGAGATGTTAGCATGAAGGCAGGGAAGGAAAGTAGAGCTGAGGGAGAATTCTGGGTAAGGGATAGATACTGAGTGATTCCTTAGGGCTTGAGAGAACAGTAATTACGATGTACGTTACTGGAACCACAGAGCGACTAGGATTACCTCCCTTCCTCCCCCACTCCTTCCCTGGCCTTTCCTTCTATTTCTTTTTACGATATTCTTGCCACTCACTCAGTGAATGCTTATTGAAAATTGATGATAATGACCATATGGAAAGTCTCAGAGCTTATCTAGGATTTGGGTCCCTGGAGCATAATTGGTGGGTGGAAAACAGATGGAAGGGACAAGAACATTGTTCTCTTCCTACAAATGACAGTTGATTCTAAGTTATAAAAATGGGTATTCTCCTGTGGTCCTGGCTTCCAAGATTGCTGAAGGTTCCTCCTATTTGTTATTACTAATTCCTCAAACTGATCAAAGAGTAACCTTGTTTGTTTACATTCAGCAAGATTGGGCTGAAGGATTTTACAAATTAGGATCATCTGAATCTGAAGATGTGTCTTATTTTACTGTGACTTCTTAGGTGAAAGTCCAAGGAGCATTTCCTGTGTCTCTGCAGCCTCATGATTTGATGACAGCCCCTCCGTGCAGTCAGTTCTGTTTCTCTATCAGCTGTTTTCTGCCAAGTACTTACGTGCATTAAGAAATTGGATCTGGGAAAGAACTGCATTGTTTGTTAAATGGAAATTACATTCAACATCGAGGCTTTAAGTACATGAGGACGCTTTTGATTATTATTTTTTTTTAATGTATGATATTCAGAACAATGGTAAGATAAACGAGGTGGGCAGTCATTTAGGTCAGGCAGTTACAAACTTTTCACTCTGTAACTTCAGGTTTTCGGGAGATCTGGTTTTCCGGATTCACTTCCATCCAGCTCCCTTTTAGGTCTGCCTCCAAGAAATATGCTACTAGATCTGGGAATTTTTCTATCTGAAGACCACTGGGAGACCTCAAAATTGGGATCTGCCCCCTTCTTCCTCTCTCTGAACTCTATTTTAGATCTGCAGTAAAGATTTGAGGCTTTTTACAAGCTTTCAACTCTGAGGTATTTTGGAAAACTGTAATTTTGTTTGCTCTCTGCTGTATGCATGTGGTTTTTTAAAACATGAGTGTGATTATTTTCTGCATCCTTACCATAGCAAACATTTCTCTGAACTTCAGACTCCAGAGTGGCTTCTTCAGGGCACTTGGCATTCTTCCTTTGGAGTCTTTGGAATGATTCTTGAGAGTGACTGTCCCTGTGGGGAACAAGTTGTATGTTTGAGGCTTTCTAGCTGGCTTCCAACCTTGTTTTGGTGCTTAGCACTCTGTGTTCAGCAGCCACACATGCCTAATATATATTGCATATTTTCTAGCAAGCTGCAAGGTGCTATTGAGTGATTATGAAACTTAATTTGACAAAGAGGAGGAAGAGCTACAAAATAGCACTTTGGATCATTTTCAACCGTAAAATAGCAATTTGTGGACAACCACTGACCTGTAGCATGGACTCCAAAGCTAGATTATTTGGGTTTAAATCTCAGTTTTTCAACTTTTTCAAATTCATTGCTTCTTCTCAACTGTCAAATTTTAATCTGCCTGGAACTTATTTTATATTTATTCTTTTAAAAAATGATTTCTTGAATGATTTTGTATTGTGGTAAAGTATAATTAATACAGAATTTACTATTTTAATCATTTTTAGGTATGCAATTCAGTGGCACAGAGTACATTAACAAATTTTCCACCTTTCAGCTATGTGACAATATGTTACTGGTCAAATTCTTTTACCTTTCTGTTAGGAATGTCTTAGTTCCTTCATCTGTGAGCGAGAATGACACCCCCATGAAGTTTTTATGAGATTGTTAATTTCTGGAAAATGCTTGGTCTGTCAGAACACAGCAAGTGCTCAGTAATGACTAGTGGTCTTGTGGATCTATCAGGCCTGCAAGTGCTAGTTAGGGACCATCATGAGGTGAGGCTACATGTCTGTCACATGTAAGTTAATGCTTGGGCATGACAATTATCCCCCACCGAGTCAAAGAATTTTCATTGCAAACAATGGATAATTTGGGGGGCCTCCCTGGTGCGCAATGGGTTAAGTACAGCACTGGGAAGCTATCCAGAGCCACTGCAGCATGGTTTAGATTCCCAGACAGGGAGATTCCCACGTGGTGCAACAGACGTCTCCTGCCTCCTCTGCTGCTCTCCTCAGCAGTATATTTCAGTCAGTGTGCCTGTTCTGCTCCCCATTGTCTCTGGTGAATCCTCTCACCACCCCACACCTCTGGTCTGTACCCCAGCTTGTATGCATAAATAAATAAATCTTTAAAAAAAAAACAATGGATAATTTTGCCTCATGGCCACATTAGCATGGGGCTAACATTCAGTTTGAACTTCAGAGGGAAAAAGACTTTCTAAGATTTGGATTTCAAATTGTTTGCAAAACAATAATGAAAAGAGAAAAGCTAGTTTTCATAAAGCATAATGCAAGAGGCTTGAAGAGGGTAGACTTTTGAACATATTCTGTAAACACTAGCTCTTTTCAGAGGTTTTGATACATGTTCTTGTTTTAAAAAAATGAAAGCAACAATTAGTATTCATGATCTCTAGTTGAGTAAATCATGTAATCAAAATGAAAGGAAAAGAGAAGTCTCAAGAGAATGAGCATTTTGTTTACACTTAATCTTCTAGAAATGATGTTTGAAAATATTGTACTAGTTGAATACATTTTCTTAAATTGTTTAGGTAAACTATGTTTCTCTTATAGTTACTGTTAAGTGATAATATGAAATAGTTTCTATTTTATTATCAACAATCTTACTACTTTTTAGTTCAGTGGGAGGCTTCCAACTACATCTGTAAATAAAGGGTGCAGAATCATCTGAAACAAACTATTTCTAGCCTTAAAATTCATGTTCCCTACAATAGAGTATACTATATTCAGTCACCATCACAAAAATGTCTTTCTTATCAGTGCTGCCCTAGCTAAATGTGAACTTTAAAAATTGGAAAACCAGGCACTTTGTAGACAGTTCACTCATTGTTTCACATTTTTGGGCTAAGAGAAAAAATGCCCAAGAAAGTATTTCTGGAAGGAGTAAACTTCTCAATTGCCTTGGTAGTATAGCCTACAGTATTTTTGTTGTTTTAGGACTTCATGGTGACCCTAAGTATACCTGATAGAATATCATTTTTAAAGCCTGGATCATGATTGATTCCTTAAAAATGGTCAGTTAAACACTGTCATCCTATTGCATGCACTTGGTTAGGGTATAAGTATAATACCATCATTATCGTCAACTTACATAATAAGCATGTGGGACAGACTACAATAGTGATAAAAACATTGGATTTTGGTCCAGCAAGCCTGAATTATAGGACTTGTGTCATGGAGTCAAGTCTTTAGGTTTTAAGAAATTATGATGGGACAGAGAAAAGCATTACCTTTATGGTAGCAACTGCTGGAAAGTTCTTTTCTATATAATTTTCTTTCTTCATTTTTCACATTTTTTCTAGGGTGATGTCATATATGACCACTCTTTATTTATAAATGTCAATATCGTCCAAAGCTGCATTTTAGCTAAGACTTTTTCATAGGCTGCAGACCTACAATCCAATGGCCAACAGATCGTTCTAATTGGTTTCTCCTTAGATATCAAAGCCTGAACTCATTATGACTCTCCTCTCTTACCATTACCCATAAACCTAGTTCTTTGCTTGCTTTACTTTTGAAGAAGTAACACATTTTCAGGCATTTACTTTTCTCCTTATTTTCTCTGTTTAGCTGGTCACAGAACTCTTGCCAGTTCTACCCTAAAAATATCTCCCCTATCCATTCCCTCCTGATGATGATGATGATGATGATGATGATGATGATTATGACATCAATGACGACAACAATTTCCATCTCTTCAGGCTCTCATTTTTCTCCTGGATTTTTGGGGTCACTCTGAGCATCAGTCCCTGCCTAACACCAATCCCATGTGCCTTAGAAATAATGTCAGTAGCAGGTCTTCAAAGAACTGTCCATCCTTCCTTTCTTCCTTTAAGCTGTGCCTGTGAGCTGGAGTGATTTATCAGCTGCCTTTGGCAATCTCCCAGACACTTGTCCAGAGACTCAGCTTACTGGTCAATGCCTCTTTGAAGCTTTTTTCAACCTTTCAGACAGAGTTGATGTTTAACCATGTTGATAAATGTAGAGCTAATTCACTGTTTGTATTCTTTTGTTTACTTTGCCTGAGTTATTTCGCAATTATGAGTTATCATAAATCCATGTCATTACAGACAATGTCTGGCATGATTTGTAGAAGACATTCAATGAATGACTGACTGAGTGAACATGGAATTGGTTTTCCTTGGGGTGGAAGGGACTGGGAACATGCCATACAATCCTTGGGAGTCCCCCTTCAGCCTCTGTGACCTGTTGCCAGGCAGGGCTACCTGTGATAATTTTGCTTGTTTCTCCCCAATTGGCATACACAGCCTGATAATGTGCTCTGGGACCAAAGCTGGAAAATACAAGCCAATATTTTTAAAAAATTATTTCCAGATTGCGCCTTTTTGATAAACAAAGTTACTAAGGTGGAGCGCAATCAAATTAGCCTAGTGAGTTCCACACTTTGTTCTCTGGCACCTCTGTGTGGCGGCCATGCCACCCTTTTCTCACTCATGATTAAACTTCAAGTGGGCTCTTAGTGCCAGGCACTTGCTCCCCCCTTCTCTAGAGCAGGCAAGTTCCCACTCTGTTATTGACTGGACCATACTGTCGTACTTTGTCTCTCTTTAAACCTTTGCCATCTTCTCCCTCCCTTCCCCTCGGCTGTTGGGGCTTGCAGGCATTCGAAGGGGTTTCCCTGCACCCACTGCCACTTACTCAGTTCCCTGTGTCTCTGCCTGTGTCCGCTGCCTTATTTCCTTTGCTAGAGGGGAACTGCCCACGTTGCTGTGGAGGACTCTGCCACTTCCGCTGCAGCCCATGCTCCTTCTTACCATCATTCCATCAGTTGCGTCATTTTTCTTCTTTATCATTAGGGTCCCCTTTTGCACCAAATTATTCCAATCAGCATCCAGTCATGCTTTTATTTCTTCCTCTCAGGCCTTGTCTCCCCTTCTGTGCTTCCCTTTAGTACAGGGTGCTTTGATTAGACCGAACTCCTTTTTCCTATTCCTCTCCTTCCCTACTTTCTTTAAATTAAAAAAAAAATAATAATTATGGCAAAATACACATCGTAAAATTTATCATCTTCTCATTTTTAATTATAAAAGTCACTAGTATATACATTTATATTGTTGTGCATTCATTTTCTGGAACTTTTTCATCTTGCAGAGTTGAAATTCTATATCCAATAAACAGTAACTCCCCACTTTCTCCTGTCCCAGACCTAGGTAACTACCCTTCTACTCTCTGTCTTGATGAACTTGTCTTAATAGTCCTTTATTTTCTCTCAAGCCCACTGCTATCAAACCTTTATACTTCATTTTCTCTGTACTTCTCAAGGTCGCTTGTGACCTCCACCTGGCTCATGGAATCCGGCAGCAGCACTGGGCACAGTGGATCCACTTCTTCCTCTTGAGACACTTTTTGCAGGAGACCAAAGGAGTCCACTTTTCCTTTCTTCTCATGGACTGTGCTTTTTTGTCTCTTCATTTCCTCTCCTCCTTGATTGGGGTTCTGCAGGGCTCAGCTTGGGGTCTCTCCTCCACCTTTACTGAATCGTTGCTGACCTGACATAGCTATAAGTGTCATTTAGACTCAGGTAACTACCTCCATTTGTATCTCCCAGTAGACCGTCCCCTGAGCCCAGACAATTAATTTTTTAATTTTATCCAAAGTTACAAAATTAAATTTAAAATTACACAAAACAATGTATCTATTTTCAAAGAATGATATGCAAATGAAATCATTATTTAAACTCCTCTGAACATCTTATACACATAAAATGTCATTTCTGGCAAAATTAGTATTTCCATTATGTACAAAAAATGCTGTGGAGCTTCAAACAGTCATATAAAGAATTTGTTTTCCTAAATGTTCAACATCCCTCATAATCAGGGAAATGCAAATAAAAACCATAATGAGATACCACCTTACACCAACAAGAATGGCACACATTAAAAAAACAGAAAACAACAAATGTTGGCAAAGACGCAGAGAAAAAGGTATGCTCCTACACTGTTGGTGGGAATGCAAATTGGTCCCATCTCTATGGAAAGCTGTATGGTGTTTTCTAAAACAACTAAAAATGGAGCTTCCATACGACCCAGCAATTCCACTCCTAGGAATATACCCAAAGGACACAAAAACATTAATTCAAAAGGTCACATGCACACCCATGTTTATTGCAGCACTATTTACAATAGATAAAACATGGAAACAACCCAAATGTCCAAAAATTGATGACTGGATCAAGAAGATGTGGTACATGTATACAATGGAGTACTATTCAGCAATCAAAAATGATAAGCTAACGCAATTCTCAGCAACATGGATGGAGCTAGAAGGGATCATGCTCAGCAAAATAAGCCAGAAGGAAAAAAGAAAAATACCGAATGGTATCACTTATAGGAGGAATATAAGAGAGCCAAACAAGAAATCGGAAGGAGAGGGCCTCCCCCGTGGTGCAGCAGTTAAGCCCTGCGCTGTGGAGCTGTCGGCAGCAGCGACGCGAGTTCGATGCCCGGCCGGGGAGAATCCCACATGGTGCGGCAGACCTCTCCTGCCTCGCCCTCTGCTCCCCTCAGCAGTGTATTTCTGATCTGCCTGTTCTGCTACCCACTCTGTCTCTGGTGAGCCCTCTTGCCACCCCACGCCTCTGGCCTGTACCCCAGCTTGTATGTATAAATAAAAAATAAATCTTTAAAAAAAAAAAAGCGGAAGGAGAAAATAGAACACAAAACATAAACAAAAGCAAAAACTAGCAGGCAACCACAGAAAAGAGACATTCTACAGGGGAAGAGGAGGAAGAGAGACCTAAATAGGGAAGAAAAGAGCACAGGACTATGGTGATGGTTCATGGGTGAATTGGTGGTGGGAAACCTACCAATACAAAATACACAGGGGATACACAATAATGTAAAGGATATAAATTAAGGAAAAAAATTTGTTTTCCTATGAAATATAAGATTTAAATATTACAATAACTAAAGATTTCTTGACATATCTATTTAAATGTATCACTGGCATAATATCTTTAAGGTTTGTTTGATAAAGTTTGTGATGTTGATTCTTCCTTTAACCTCATCAGCAATATGTTGAAACTGGCATATAGCTAGTGATTAGCTTTTGAATTTTTGCCTCATTTGAGATTAATCAACCACCAATGTAATTAACAACACATGGTATGAATTTTGAATTCTGTGTGACTTCTACTGTAAAATGATGGTTATTACCCATAGACTACTTTATGTTTAACATAAGGATTTGGAAAACTTGGATAATGGGTTATATAGCTAAGTGGAACTGTGATTTTCACAGTTAATAAAAGTGAAGATTCATATATATATATATATATATATATATATATATATGTATGTATGTATATATCTCATGCTTGAGATTATATACAACATGGTAGAAAATGATAATTTCTAAAAGGCCTTTTTTAATAGGAGACATCAAATCAGTAATACTTATGAAAGAACGACATAAACAATAAAAACACTCCATCTTCTTTACTTTTGGGGGATATTTTTAATTTTCCTATGGTTTTTGTTATTTATTTTTAAATTATATAAGAAAAGAATCAGAACTGACAATTATGATTAATGGAAGTTTCACTGTTTTACAGTGTATTTTATTTCAAAGCTAACAACAAAGGTAAAAATTCTAGAAAATCTTTGGTTTGTTCATGTTTATCATTAAAGGGCTTTTTTTCTAGCATATGACATTTCTTTTATGGTTGAACATTTCAATATTATGTAATCACCAACCCACAACAGTGCATCACTTCATTCCTCATAGTAAGCCAGGAATAATACAACTCCAGCAAGATGGAGACCGCACTGTTCATAGTTAGCTCCTGTGTCGTCTTCTTGCTCAGTTTACAGAATGTCCACTCCCTCAGATGCCAGCTTGCTAATGTAAGTTTGGGTGTGTAGGAGGTCAGTGTTCTTAGACCTCTTGGCACTCATTTTCTTTGCATTCATGAAATTACTCACCTTGCACTTGTCACATTTCTTGATCACTCTCTAGTTTACAGTATACGGAAGCTGGCCTTGCATTGGCTGGCCAGTGACTCATCAACTGTTCAACTTTAGTGAAACAATAATATATTAGTTACAGTAAGAAAAAAATGCTTAATCACGTGCTTTAACAAAGATTCTTTTGAGCTCTATAGATTCACAGTGGTGAGTTTCAGAGACCTGTTGTCCCTCTTATACCCCAGAGAAACCCACGTCTCCTGCCCTTCCTTCATACCTCCTGAGCTTCAACCGTTAGTCTTCCCTGCCAGGGGGCTGGCCCCACACACTTGCTGTTCCCTGCCCAGGATCTTAGGAGTCCTGCCTCAGCAGAACCGTCATCCTGCAACATACTTGCCAGGTAGCCATTAAAGCTTCTGTGCACCCGTGGCGACCGCGATCCTGTGGTAATCATCTCTGTGCCTGTTCTCACACCTGTCTCTAGAATTTGACTGTTGAATAATGTGTCTCTCTGTCATCCTACACTCATCTAGTTCATTCTTCAAGTGAGATTGTGAGAGCAGAAGAAGCTTTCTCCTAATTGTATTTCTTTTCTCACCTGTCATTTGTTGAGTTCTAGGCAGGGCTCACTGCTTTGTACTCACGATCTCAGTTTTTCTTCCCAACATTTATGAGGTGCAAATGTATCAAGCATATATGGTGAAGAGCGTGATGAGTGATGGTATATGCTGATCAATGGCTGGAGCTAGAGAAACTGTTATATAAGTTGAGAGCTGATTTAGTGTTGCTTAGTCATAGCTGACGATAATGCTCATGGTGTAGATATGCTTTCCATCTCTGTGTGACTCCCTAAAACTGTTCCCTTCCCTCAGGCTTCTGGCCCTGTGGAGTAATGTTTGTTATTCGGGGAAATTTTAAGTTCCAGGATAATGTTTGTATTTTATGACTATTTTTTAAAAATTTGTGTTTTTTCCAATTGTGATAAAATAGCACATAACATAAAATTTGCCTTCTTAACCCTCTTTAAGTGTGTACTTGCGTGTCATCAAAGTGCATCCATGTACATTGTGAGGTTACCCCAGCATCCCGGATGACAGAACTCTGGTCATCTTGCAAAACTGAAAACTGTGCCCACTAAACAGTAGCTCCCCATGCTGCCCTCACCCCAGCCATCATTTTGCCATCAGTCTCTATGAATTTGACTGTTCCAGGAACCTCATAAGAGTGGAGTAATACAGTATTTGTCTTTCTGTGTCTGACATTTCTTTTTGCAGTATGCCTTCAAGGTTCTTCCATGTGCTAGCGGGTGTCAGGATATGCTACATTTTGCTTTTCCATTCATGCAGTGATGTAGATTTGGGTTGTTTCCACCCTTGGCTATTGTAAATAATGTCCCTTAGAGTATTCATGTTTATAAAAAAATAGTATTTTCCCTTCAATTTGTTATTTTGAAAAATGATTACTCTTGATGGGCTGTTTTTATTATGTCACAGAGCCAAAATTCTCTCCAAGAAAACATTAGTAACACACTTTCCTACTCTCTTGAACAGAACATCTAAAACACAATTTAACCATTAAATATGTTAACAATTACTAAATTGTTTAGCATTGATCGTATTATTTTTGTGCTACAACTATATGTTTAGTTGGGTCCTGACATTACATTTAAAATGTTTCATGGGCCTTCCTCATGGCGCAAGGGGTTAAGTCTCAGCCTATAAAGCTATCTGTAGTCACTGCAGCACAAGTTTGATCCCTGGCCAGGGAGATTCCCACATGGTGCAGCAGACCTCTCCTGTTTTGTCATCTGCTCCCCTCAGCGTGTGCTTCAGTCAGTCAGCCTGTTCTCCTCCCCATTCAATCTTTGGTGAATCCTCTCACCCCTCCACACCTCTAGCCTGCACCCCAGCTCTTGTATGCATAAATAAATAAATCTTAAAAAAAATAAATAAAATGTTTCATTTAAAATACTTAAGGCCCTTCTGTCCAACTGTGACTATGCAGGTGCTTCTTTTCACCAGCCTTTCCATTTGTAGAGCAGGAGCAAGGGCCCTTCCTCCCCGCTCTGCCTACATAGGTGCTCCTCACTGCCAACTCCTGCCCTCCGCAGGGCAGCAGCCTTCCTGCCTGTCTGTGACCTGGACCATGCTGGGGCTTCATTGGACTGTTCTCCCTCAGCAGAGGCAGCTCTCCTCAGGGCCACCAGCCTGTGCCTATGCAGACTCTCTTTGAGCAAACCTGTCTTTCAGGGGCAGCATTTTCTGCCTGCTTGTGTCTATGCTGCTTGTGTCCTTTATTCTCTCCCTTTTATAATAAACCTGCCCTTTTGGATAAAAAAATAAAATACTTAAAAATAATTGTGTATTTCTCTGTACTATGTTTGTCAGAGTACTCTTTCTCATGTTTCCCTCTCTTATTTATTGCGTCTAAAACGCTGTTGGATGTGGAGTAGTCAGCAGGAGCATTTGTTGGAACTGTGGTTGAGTAAAGCGCCTCTGAGTGAACTTGTTAGAATTTCTGTAAGTAAAATGGTTGTACTTTGAGATAGGAAATTTCTTTCCTTCATATTTATGCTGGTGTTGAAAAAGACTCTTTCCTTCTTTTTTATTTTTTGGCAATACTTTAGATAAGAAAAATGCAGTGAAGAAACACATTTTTGCTACCAACATTTCAATAAAGCATGGTGCATTAAAAGTCTCCCTATGTGTATATACTTGTGTACTTAATAGGTATTATCTATTAATAAAACCGCAGTGCCAAGTATCTGATCTGTTTTTCTGTGCTTTTTGGCATTTATCTAAACTAATTTTTATTTCTTATTTCTTCTTTCAGCATTTGAAAGGGGACTCTTCACCCCAATTATAACTTTTTCACTCATTAAACAGAATCATTTTTTTCTGATCATCTAAGATTTGTTGTTATCATGAAGTATTTGTATATTGTGTTTAGTGTGCCTGTTGGTTAGATTTAAGCTCCTTTCCAACACATTTCTTGCTTTCTCCTGGGACCTGGTGAACATAGTGGTAGAGACTACCAGAATGCTTCATTCTGTGCGAGGTGCTGCTTTAAGGACGTCATACATATCATCTCATTTAATTCCTCCATTAACTCTGTGGCACCAGTACTACTGTCATCCTCTCGTTACAGGTGAAGAAACTGAAGCGTAGAGAAATTAAGTAATCATTTCCAAGTGTACACAGCTAGGTGATAGAACCAGGATTTGAGCTTACACTGTCTCACCTAAGAACCTGTTTCCCAATTGTACTCATCTAGTTCATTCAACAACTATTTATTATGCTCTTGCTGTATACCAGTGAATAGTGCAAAGACTCCAGCTGTCATGGAATTTACATTCTCGTAGAGGGAGAGAAACTTAACAACCAAAATACATGAATCAGTTGTATGCCAGTTAGAAATTCATCTAAGTTCTAGGAAAAAGAAACAAAACAAAGAGTTAAAAAGGTTAAGTTGGAGATGTTAACATTTTAAGATCAAGGCAAATCTATGGTTCATATTGTTTAACAAATCACTGCTGCTTGAGGCTGATTTTTTTCTTGATCTTTTAAAGATATAGCTGGAGATGTTGACTGACTCATTCAAAACTTTAAGAATCTGCTTATTAATTCTGCTCTTTTAACCTTGGAGGCATTGGGTGGCTTTATCTCAAGAGTCAAGAATGAGTCAGCCTGTGGGCTCTGGTTTACTAACTGGAGCAGTGCTCCCTTCCTCCAGGGCATTTCCAAATGTGCAGGTGTTCGGGGAGTGGGAAGGTGTTCGGGGCTGGGAAGGGTGTCTGCGCTGAGGGAGGGATTGAAGTGAGGGGCGGTCCACGTGGTGGGACAGTCCCTGTCCCTAGAGTGAAAGGACAGGGACTGTTCAGAGAGGGCAGGGGACACCCGCCCATCCCTGTACCCGAGGGCTGGTGCCAGGAGGGCGCCCTCCTCAGTATAGGGAAGCAGCAGTCCCATGCTGTCCATGGTAGGTCACCCAGTTATTGAGACATCATCATTAATGCTAATATTCTAAAATTAGACTTCTGTGATAACATTCAGCTTTAAAAAATGTCATTTGAGCTTTCTACAGTGGGCATGCTGTCAACTTCCAAGATTAGACGTATTTTCTGACCACAAAGCAAGACGTTGCCAATGAGGTTTGCAGCCGTACCGCCTGCCCCCATTTCTGCCTCACGCCTGCCTGTGGCTGACACGCAGGATGTTGTTGCTGGAGAGCCGGCCCCGTCCAGTTCCTCCTGAGCCCCATTTTCTTTTTTATACAAAAACAACATTGAGCCTCCAGTGGTGCTGACTATACACCAGATTCCATTGACTGTTTTTATACCCTCCCCTGCTTATTTTTATTCATCTGACTACTTTATTTTAGGGATTTGCAAAGCTTGTTTTGGCTGTGGCAAAACTTACTGTTTTATTTCTGACTGCACAGCTTTCAGAACACGCCAGTTAAGTAGCAGTGGCGGGAAGGAGTGGTTCTGGGGTTCCGGCTTGTGGCCGGCTGTGTTTGTGCCGAGCTGTGGGGTGTCCCCACTCCCCAGCGCAGAGCTGCACCCCAGAGTGGGCTTCTAGAGAGCAAGGACAGTGTCCAGCTTGGGCTGGGAAGCAAGGTACCTATGAATGACATGTGCTCTTCTTTCTGGAGAAAATGTTAGGAATTTGGTCATTACTTTTTGTACAGAGCTATGGGATCATTTAATGCCTACTGATCAGGCACCCAAAATGAGTGCGTTCATTATTTTTTTTTTTTTCACGAGATTACCACATGAACAATGGACCTTTCCAATATCGCAGTTCTCTGAGGCCCAGGGAGCATGGATCGGAGTTTAGTTCCTGTGCCTGCCACTTATTAGCTCTGTCTTCAGGCTAGTTACCTAACCTCTCTGGACCTTCCTGTCCACATGTAACTGGGAGTGTTAACATACCTACCCCACTCAGTTATAGTGAAGATTAAATGTGGAAAATAACCCTTATTTTCTTTGATAATTTGTAATATGTAAAGTGCCATTCCAAATCAGGATTTTCTTGCTCTGATTGTATAAAAGGTAGTTAAGGGGTATTTCAAGTACGAAACTAAATCAGCGATGACTATGTGTGTTTGCTCTGGTTTCCTTTCCCAAATTATGATACCTGTTAAGGTTTGTCCAAACCAGACTCCTTGGGCCCCAAGACCAAATGCCCAGGAGAGTGCAGCCTATTACAGGTGAGGTTTGACTTAGATTCAGAAAGCTGAGAGTTTGGGTCTTTTACTCATCTCAGTTTCCCCTAGAGCAGAGGAAATCAACTGGACATTCAAGGAATTCTCATGCGCAAGTCACACCCTAAAATTTCTGGCCGTGGGCTCCAGGCTTCAAGATTTGTAAGAACTTTTCAAATGATTCTACTGTACCAACAGGTTGAGAATTATTAGAAAAGTTTATTTAGAAAAAATAATTCAGTAAGCTGATTTGTTGATACCTCTATATTCATAATAGAATTAGAGCAAAAAAGTAACCAACGAATACTAATACAAGTCCTTCATTTATATTTACCTCTAGTTTTAAAAGCTTAACTTATCTTTCTATCACTTAGAATCCTACTGGATCGTTTCACAACGCTGAACCCATTTGCCCAGTTGGTTTGAGTTATGTGTCAAAATAAAAATACAGATTGCCTTTTAACACATGTCAATTATCTGTGAATTCTTACTCTGTTTTTCCTGAATTTGGTGGCCTTTATCACCCCTGTCTTGATCTGTCTGTGATAGTATGACATTCAGGCTCCTGCTTGTGCTCTCTACCCTCTGGCAAGCACCCGCCTTTCAGAGGCAAGCGAGGTACACCCCATCTGTGTGCACACGAGGTACTGATTCCTCTCAGGTCTTTAATTACAACTGAGACCTCTCCTCTTCTTCCTCCTTCCCCTCCACCTCTCCTTCTTCCCACCTCCTATCTTCTCCTCCTCCTCCTCCTTCCTCCTCTCTCTTCTTTTAAAGAGGTACCAGACCTTGTTTTATTTCTTTGCTTTCAGCTCACAGGAACATTTTGAACAAATTTATATACATTTCCCCACTATTAGTAATTAGATTATCCACTCTGGATAATCAAAGTCAAAACATCTTCAGTTCAGACTAGTGTCCCCTCCTTTCTGGGCATCTTTCCCATGTGGGTTACATTTTACGTTTCAAATGCCCAGAGACACATGGTGATTTCTGCACATGTAAGCAAGTGTACACTTTCTACCAATGATAAAATTAATTGTGAATAAATGATACTCAGATCCAAGTAAGAAAAATAAGTCATGTATTTGAAAAGTCATTCTAAACTCTTTAATGAAACAGAATATTTACAAAAGTTCAGCATAATTTTGAAATTTAAGCCAGGTTTCTACTTACCATGTTCTCTGGCGACTTCCAGAATTTAGCCCATCAGCTATGTTTTCACTACTTTCTTTTTTTAACATGATGCTTACAACCTTCTTATCCTTTGGGTCTATGCACAGAACATGTTAAATTTATTTTAATTGTATTTTGGACAAATAAGAATGCAGTGAAGTTTTAATTGCTATATCTTCCTAATAGTCTAGCTGTAAGACGCATTGTGGGCTGAGTGGCCATTATCCCATGGAGAAAGAATGATCTTGTGTGGGAACTCACTCAAGTCTTAGAGTTAGACGTGCCTAGGTGGAAATGTAATTATTCATCTTGGTGGCTTTGGGAGAGCCACAGGAACTTTCTGAACCTTGTTTCCTCTTCTTTACATTGGTGCTAACACTGTTCTATACAGTGGTTTAAATAAAGTACTGAAAAGCTCCAGTTTTAGTGTCAGGCATGGTGGAAATGCACAATGGATGGTAATCTTATTTGCCAAACTGGATTTTTAGCTCCATATCTGTTCCTTTTTTTTCCTTTTAAGCACAATTTGAACATTTTACCTTATGGTTCATTCTGGGTTTGCCTCATCTTACATTGCAAATGGTAAGCTCCTTGTTAGCCCGGTGTGTTTTTCATTTCTGCAGGAACCATGTACTTACTTGTAAATGTTGATGAATACGTAAATAATTCAACATATGGGTTATTTTTATTTTTCATTTTTGTTTTAATCTGAACAATATCTAGGCAATTGTTTTTATAGGCACTGGAAGAGTGAAAGCTATGTGTTGGCTTTAAAATACAGTTTCTTTCCTTTCCATGTGGAAACTGGAACTCAAACCTGCATGAAAGGGGGCAGCTACATGGTGCTATGCCTACTAACTCTGCTCACAGAGGTCTGTTCTTCTGGCTAGTAATGTTGGCTGGCAATGGCAGATGCTCACTGTTAACACCTTGTAATTTAATTATTTATAATGTATAGCCTGACTTCTTTCAGGAACAGGAGTTCTCAAAGTAGACATAAAAACAGTACTATTATAAACAAGGATTTGGATGTTTCTGTCTTCCAAACCTTGGGCAGCCCACAGTTTGTACATTGTATTAAAAAAATCTCAGTGAACTTGAAAAAGAAATGACTGCAATGTGAATAATTAATAAACAAAAAATAAATGAACAAATCACTCACGCAAAAATATTAAAAATGAGAGAGAATACAATTAAAAATTAGGGTAATAGACACATTACCAGGGCTAGTCTCTCTTTAGAGAAGATTTATGATTATACATGCACCATGGTGGCTCAGAAGGTTAAGTCTTTGAAGTTAGCACATAGCTAATTCAAGTTAGCACTATGAAGCTATCTACAGCCATTGCAGCAAAACTTTGATCCCAGGCCAAGGAGCTGACCCACATGGCATGGCAGAACTCTCCTGTCTCCCCCGCTGCTCCCCTCAGCAGTGTATTTAGTGGATCTGCTTGTTCTGCTCCCCACCCCTGTCTCTAGTCTCTGTCTCTGTCTCCTCCCTCTGCCACTCACACCCCCCACCCCCCACACACCTCTGGCCTGCATCCCAGCTCTTGTATGCATAAATAAATAAATCTTTAAAAAAATACATGTGCCACTTGCATTGTGCATTTAAAGTAGAATAGTAAAATACATCTCAATAAAGTTTTTTTCTTTTTAAAGATTTGTTTATTTTTGCATACAAGCTGGGGTGCAAACCAGAGGTGTGGGGCTGTGAGAGGGTTCACCAGAGACAGAGTGGGGTGCAGAACAGGCAGATCGACAGAAATACACTGCTGAGGGGAGCATCGGGCGAGGCAGGAGAGGTCTGCTCTGCCATGTGGGAATCTCCCCAGCCGGGCACCAAACTCGCGTTGCCGCTGCCGACATCTCCACAGCTCAGCGCATAACTGCTGTGCCACCAGGGAGTCCCCAGTAGTATACTTTATTGTTTAAGTACAAAGTGGAAATCACAACACCCTTAGTAGCAGTGGTACAAAAAACTAACAGAAGGGGAGGGTGGGGAGTGGGAGCAGAGGGGTCAGCGGGCCCAGTGGATGTGGTCGACGACTACTAGGGCTTTGGTGGTCAGTGTGGTGTGATAACATACATTTGTAGAGGTGTGACCCTATACCTCTAAACATAGGTAGCCTTACCTCAATAAACATTGACAAAAATTGTTTAATTGAATTAAAAAAGTAATGTTGATTTAAATTTAGATTATAATGTTTATTTTAGAACATGTTAATACAAAAGTAGTGATAGTATGATTCTATTGGATTATGTTAAAGATTTAAATAGTGACAAAATATTCTTTTCTTTTCTCGCAGATTTATCTAAAAACAGACTGGTTGAAGTTCCAATGGAATTGTGCCATTTTGTATCACTGGAAATTCTCAATCTGTATCATAATTGTATCAGAGTCATTCCTGAGGCCATCATTAATCTGCAGATGCTGACTTACTTGAACTTGAGGTAGGTTAACTATAAAGGTTGTATCAAATTCAATGGAAAAAAAAAAGCCTTTATTTCTATCCATTTTTTTCCCTTCTACAATTCCTGATTACTCTCTGAAATGAATCACACAAAGATCACTTAAGAAGTATCTTTTCAGGATACATTTGTAGTACTAGCAAATATTTTCTGTGCTAGCTTCTTTGAGTGGCAGGTAATATTACAGATATTTTTATTCTTTTTTTTAATAATTTATATAACATCACTTACACTTTTGGTTTATTTGGTGCTTAGAAGATTGTTGGTATATTGTCTTCAGGTATTGATGTAGATTTTGGTGGAGATAGGCTAAAGGAAGTGAAAAAGAACTTTGGGGTTGGGAACAATTGTGGCTTTGCTGGTCTTTGGGAGTAACTGGCACCATTGCATTTCCTGACTGAACCTGTTCACTTCAGGCCACCTGAGAAGATCTAGGAGGGACAGCAACTGCACTGGAGAGCAAGTCACTGTCCTTGCAGCCTGGGCACTAGTTATGTCTGCCGCAGGCTGCTCAGTGGTCTGCTCTGACTCTCTGATTAGGCACAACCCATTTTGACATGTTAATACCCATGAGCAGCTCCGAAATTTATAAAATCAGCTATTTTAAGGCCTCTGTGTTAGACTTCACTGCTGTGACTCTCAACTCTCCGGCCATATTTTGACTTCTTACATTGGGGACATCAGGAGAGATTTTGTCAAATCTATCTCCACTATAAAAACAAGGTTCCCTAGTACAAGCCTGAGGAAAGACTTCACTAATTTGCATGATCATCTTGTGCAAAGGGTAGTAGCTAATCAGCAAGGTTTGTGTGGGTGACAAGTACACAAACTTTTAAGTGCAAAATTCCCATATTACCAGGGATAGCATAAATTTGTGGTAGGTAATTAAAAAATTAAGGTATTTTTTATTAGGCCATTGAGAATTAGGGGTCTTCTGCTTCTTTTTTTGCCGTAATAGATTCCCACTGCATTTCCTTAAGATCGGATATGTTCCTTGGGAGTGAAAAAAAAAACTCCAGTCATGGTTTTTAAGGGGCCTTAACCTTTTTTTGGCAAATAAATATTAGGATAATCTAGAGACTCGTGTATCCATCTCTCACATCTCCAGGTTTCTAGTCCATCTGACCATTTTGAGATTTCTTGCGTAAGAATAGTACATGTTATTTTTGCTATAGCAAAATCTATATTGTTTTTTAATAGCCTGACATAGCCAGCATAGTGGTGTCCATTGATTTTTAGTTCAGTATCTCTTCAGTACATGAGTCTCTCACCCCAATCTGCACAGGCGGAATACCCAAGGTAATTACATGCTCTGTTGGTCTGTTTAACATTACTAGCCTATTACTGTCCTGCAGTGACATTTTTACCTCCAGCAATTTGCATACGCAACAAGAAAATAGACTTAATTATGCTTTGTTATATTAAGCCCATAGGCACTGAGAAATTTGGGTTATAGGTAACATAGGTCTACTGGGAAGACACACTATAAAATTCCATAAACAAATATTGTATTTTATATCCTGTATAAAAAGCATTAATAAAATTGTTTTGAGACCTGTGATTTTATGTTGAACCTAGTTGAGGCTAGAATAATTTTGCTGTATTCAGATAGTAGAAGGAATATATTAGAGTATGGATCTCACAATTCTTTAAGGAAGGAATAGAGAGAAGTCACTAGCAATGGTGGCTGAAGAGGAACTGTGTAGTTTCTTCTAAGCAGTTTTGAGATGAATTCCTACATAATTGAAGGAAGAAACAGTGGACCATTGAACACCCAACTCTAAAACTTTATTTTCTGTTTGTAATTTTTAAAGATTTATTTTTATTTATTTTATGCATATGAGAACTGAGGTATAGGCCAGAGGTGTGTGGAGTGAGAGGATCCACCAGAGACAGAGTGGGGAGCAGAACAGATGGATCCACTGAAATACACTGCTGAGGGGAGCAGTGGGTGAGGCAGGAAAGATTTGTTGTGCTATGTGGGTCAGCTCCCTGGCTAAGGATTGAACTCCTGCCACAGTGGCTGGAGATAGCTTAATAGCATTGAGACTTTAACCCCTGCACCACCAGGCAGGCCCCTTTAGCTGTAATTTTTTAGAAATATTATTGAGATGACGCTGGTTTGCAAACTGTATGTGACTCAGAGGTACAGGGTCACACCTCCTCAGATGTGTCTTAGCACATCACACCCACCATTGTTTAATTTCTTGTTTGCCTCTTTCTTTTTTCATATACATATATATGAAATGTATATATAGGAAAAATGTGTAGGATTATATAGGCAATATATATAGGAATATGTATTATAATATATAATACATATAGAAATACATATATATTTAGGAAATATATATTATATTAGGAAATATATTTAGGAATATACCATATATAGGAAATATATATATATTATTTAGTTTTGTTTTACTTTGCTCACATCTACTTTAATATCACCTTGTTTTAAGACACATGATCTAGTTTCACATCGTGTCTCTTTAAGGGAATTGATAACTAAGCAGATAAAATTAAGGAAAAGTATATCTCTTTTCATTGATATTGTATCAGGGCATCTGAAAAATGGATGCATATCTTCTAAATTCTTGGTTCTATACACATACATGTAATTGTTTATGATAACTTCCATCTAATTTAGTTCATGATTATAAATGTGTAACATAAAATGATAACACAGGGCAAACTTTAACGGCCAGGAATATTGCCATTGTTTATTTAGTTATAAGGTTTTTAACTCCTGTTTGATTACTGGGTTTAGTTGTTGAAACATATCTTCTAGGAACTGCACCCTTGAAATTGAGCTACTTTTCAGTTTGGGAGTCATTTGAGGTAGTTATGTTTGCCTAAATGTTTTATTTGTATCTTGTAAAATAGTAGGTGACTGGTCATATGTATTCGTTTAAAAGGATATAGTAATATGTAGAAAATACCAGTGACATCTAATTGAATTTTTAGTCTTCTGTGTGTTGAATAATATCTTCCGCAGGATGATGGTGTCTGTGTGAATTCTTCCTGTTCTCACACAGCCTCCCCTCTCTCAGCCTTCCCAAGCTGTGACCAGGAGGTATTTAGAGTATCGTGTTTGTGGGTGGTCCTGCCATGACCTTCCACGACACCCAGAGCTGGGCACTGTGACTCTTTCGATCTTTCCTTCCATGAAAATTAAATCATGAAAATTAATTACTCATGAAAATTAAATCAACAAAATAAAATATATCTCTTCTTAGGTCTAGGAAAGGACCATTTAGGCTCTGTTGATGTTTGGCATTTGGAGAAGAGATTACCAATCCCTTCACTTGAGAAGGGAACAAGGACTTGGGACACTGCAAACACACTGCTTTGTAGAAGAACTAAGAAGGTCCCTCAATTGAGTTGTTTTTTCCAATATTAATTGTGCCAAGAAAAGAAACATATTCTAGACAAAGTTATATAACCAAAGAGTGATGTGATCACTAATTTAAATGTATTGGAACAGTCTTTATAAATTTCAGAAAATTAAAGAAACACTGTAGATTTCTGTCAGGCACACACTTAAGGTAGACTGTATCAAATACATTACATTCTGAAACATCTTTAACAAATAGGAAGTTTACCAGGTCTATGAATAAGTACCATCCATAGTTCTTTTCCATAACACTTGTAGAGAAGCTGCCTTTGAATTTCTCAGATTTCAAGTTTCTATGGTTAAAATTAAACATGGTCTCACTGTTCCTTAAATTTTTTCTCTTTTTAAATAAATCACATGTAGAAATTACTCATTTTTTATATTCCAAAGTAGGATAGATGCCATATGAAGTACCCCCAAATTTATAGGAATTTTTAAAATGAATTACACCCTCTGAGCTTTATTGCATATTACGAGAATAAACAACTATAAATATTGGATGCTGATGGTGATAACAATGACAATGAAGATGTTGGTGGTAATTGTAATATGTCACGGCCTCCCCAGCTTCTTGACGGACAGAATCTCTAGGTGATGTTATCTTTAATGTCAAATGGCTGCTTGGTGCCAGTAACCCAATTCCTGTCTTAGACAAGATGTGGGTTTCATTAGCACTTGAAAAGTCTTCACTGTGAGAGTTAAAAGTCCTTTGACGTGTTCTACGTTTTCACACATTATAGAAATGTCATATTTGTGGAAGACAATAATTTATTGCTGTTTATGTAGCCTGTTTTGAAGGATCTGAGCTTTTAATCTTTGTTTCTTGGTGTTCACAACAAAAAGGTTATGTTAGTTCAGTATATGTGCCCCTGTGTCTCTTCCTGTTATAAAGTGTCTTAATCCAGGAAAGGTGGCCAAGAACAATAAAAATGATTAAACAAGACTTGTTCCTATATACGAGCAGGCACTTTGAACCTGAATTACACAGGAAAGCTTCACAAAGTCTAAAATCTATTTTAAGTTGTTGGAGAGGTTGTTGATGAGATTCATGAAGAAAATGTACCTTAGGAAAGTGGAATAGCCCAGAGTTTCAAAACTTTTGACAATAGTAGGGCCTTGTGAATTTAAGAATAGGGATCATAGTTCAAAAGCTTCAGTTCAGAGAGGTTTAGGAATAAAAGCTGCCAGATAATTAAAATTCTTTTTTTTTAAATATTTATTTATTTATGCATACAAGAACTAGGGTGCAGGCCAGAGATGTGGGGTGGTAAGAGGATTCACCAGAGACAGAGTGGGGAGCAGAACAGGCAGATTGATTGAAATACACTGCTGAGGGGAGCAGTGGGCGAGACAGGAGAGGTCTGCTGTGCCATGTGGGAAGCTCCCTGGCTGGGCATGAAACTTGTGCTGCAGTGGTTGCAGATAGCTTCATGGTGCTGAGACTTAACCCATTGCGCCACCAGGGAGGCCAAATTAAAGGTCTTTACAGCACGTGGTGATATTGCTTCCAGAATCCAGGTCAGGCTGTTCCTTTCTGGAAACACACAGAGCCTGGGTGGCCGATCATCAGGAGCTCCTGTCTCCCCCAGTCAGCAGGAGTGGATTCTGAGGCACTGCTGCAGAGAAGGAGGCTGTCTCTTGAGCAGAATATTATCCCACCATAAAAGGAAACTTTTGTGTGCATTTTCTGAAGTCTGGCATCCTTTTTGGCTGCTAAACAATTGTAGAGAGAGCCAACTTCCTGATGGTTGTAAAACCCGTATCCCCACATTCCTTTGGGGGGTCATTCTGATAAATAATCTTTATTCTTAAAGAATATAGCTCTCTATTTGAAGGTTTGGGAGAAGCATCCTAAATGTTAGGACTGCTTAGAAATCACAGGTTGTGAACAAAAATTTAATTTTCATCATTCTAAGAATTTTAATTTTGTCCCCAGAAAATGCACCATCTCCGTGCACTGACATTTCTGAAGATCTCAGTTGTAAGCTAGCATTTCTTTATTCTAGAAACTTAGAAAGTTTATGGTGTCTTCTTCAACTGGAAAAGTGAAGGGATTTTGTTCAATTCAACATCAATTTTATCCCTATCTTTTTATGAAGATCTTATCTTATTCTAAGGAAAAATGAGACTAGTATAGATATTTCAGAGCTGCTAGGTCATAGCTTGTTTTGTGAAATTAGCAAGAAGACACTAAAACAGTGTGAGCCATGTTGGAATTTGGAAGTGTCATAAAATTTGAAAATATTTTTCACAGAATGTTAGGACTGTGAGAAGCCCTCAGAGTCATCCATTGTCCGGACAGCAGGGCGTGGTTTAAACCTGGCCTTTTCTATTGTGCTCATTGAGTATTTGTTTTCAAGGTGGGACCTCTGGTCAGTACTTCCTGGTTTTTAATATATTTATTAATTGCCTATAAAATTATGTCCAATGACACGAGTAGCTTAATAAAGCTGATAGAGTTTATTAAGTGTGAATGAGTTAATAGCAGGATATTTCTTATCAGATTCCACTTCTTTTAGTATAACACATATTTGGCAAGACTGCCAAAGAGAATTTTTCCATTATACATGTCACCTGCTCACAGATGTTGTTTCAGTCAGTGTTTATTTTGAAAAAAAAGCACTGAGACACAAAAGGGGCATTGTGACTCATAGCTGGAGCACTGTCAGAATGTGTTGTTTTTAGTTCTGCTTCTGACCTTCATAGAGATTTTAAGATTTTTGTGCTACAGGTTTGCTTTCTGAGAATGGGATAAATTCCTACTCCTAATTCATTTTTTGTTTATAGTAATTCTAAAGTTTTTTTCTGCAAGCCCAAAATGCACAAATTGCAGATCACATTTGTTTTCTATCTTTTATCTAGAGAGGTAAAAGACCTTTGAAAATACTGTTATATCACCAATAACCAACTTACTGTATTTTTTCTAACAACATTCTATATAATATCTATTCTTAGGTCACACTCATAATAAGAATAATAGAAATTAGTGGAGTTTATTTCTATGGTGTTTAGTAGTTTTCTCAACACTTTCACCTTTGTTACCTCAGCTCTGTCACATATCATTCCATGCCTCTAAGGACAATTCCATAATAATAAAAATAACTTACAGAATTTTCTAGCAGGCCAGTCTAAATATGTAAATAAGGGAAGTACTTTGTATTTTAAAAAATTTCTATACAATTGGTTCCCTTTTTTGATTCTTTTTTTTTTTAAGATTTATTTATGCATACAAGCTAGGGTATAGGCCAGAGGCGTGGGGCAGCGAGAGGATTCACCAAAGACAGTGTGGGGAGCAGAATAGACAGAGCAACGGAAATACACTGCTGAGTGGAGCAGTGGGTAAGGCAGGGGAGGTCTGCCACGCCATGTGGGAATCTCCCCGGATGGGCGTTGAGCTCACGTCACCACTACTGACAGCTCCACAACGCAGCGCTTAACCACTGCGCCACCAGGGAGGCCCCCTTTTTTTATTCTTAAAACTGTAAATATGTACATTCTTTTTTCATTTTTTTCAGAAACTTACTTTGATTGTATATTTTATAAAAGTCAGCTTTTAATTTTTTTAATTTATTTTATTCTTACATCATTGTAGTCCCCATAGTTCTCCACCACCACATCACCTGTGACCCATCACTATGTTCCCTTGTGGTTTTCCCTTCCCTCTTTTGGCCCTTCTCTCACCCCTCTTCTTGCTGTATGCCTCAGGTCTATGGTCAGCTTATTGATTTTGTCTTTTTCTTGAACTTTTGTTTGGTTTCTCTATATTCCACATAGAAGTGAGAAGACCATCGATATTTATCCTTTCCCTTCTGACTTAGTTTGCTTAGCATAATCCCTTCTAGCTCCATCCATGTTGCTGCAAATGCATGAGTTTGAGAAATGGAACAAATATTGTTGAAATGCATATGGAACCACAAAAACCCTGAATAATGAAAGCTCTCCTGACTCGAAGGGGAAAGAATGGAGGTATTATACTCCCAGCTTTTAATTTTAATCACCAACTATTG
The DNA here is from genome assembly GCA_004024925.1 of Scalopus aquaticus. Taxonomy (NCBI): domain Eukaryota; kingdom Metazoa; phylum Chordata; class Mammalia; order Eulipotyphla; family Talpidae; genus Scalopus; species Scalopus aquaticus. The sequence continues at coordinate 163,339 of PVIJ01002270.1, forward strand.
ATTATTTTCTGTCTCATTAATTTCTCTGAGTTTATCATGTTTCCTTTAGCCTATATTCCTTTTTTTTTTTTTCTGATTTCTGGAGTTTGGCATATCTAGCTCATTAATTTCTGTTAATTAATAGGAACATTTAAGGCCGTTGGTTTTCCTGTATATAGTGCTTTTGCTGATCCTAAAAGTTTTGATATGTGGTATTTTTAAAAAGTTATTCCTAAATATTTTATAGTTTTTGATGCTTCTTCTATGACCCATGAATTTTCTATAGAAACTGTTTTAAAGGTTTTTTTAATTGATCTTCAACTGTATTAAATTATGATTAGAGAATATTTTCTCTTTTATATTGATTCTTTAGATTGGTTTAGATTTGTTTTATAGCCTACATAGTTAACTTGAAAATATTCTGTGTATACCAGAAAAAAATGTACATTGTCTATGTGTTACATGTTGGCTTTTAGCAAATCCATTAAGTATAACTTATTAATTTGAGGGTTCAAATCTTCTCTAACACATTTTATGTCTGCTTAATCAATTTTTGAGAAATGTGTTTTAAGTAAGATAAAATGATTAGAATGACTAGATTTTTTGTTTTTTCTTAGTAATGCATTGATTTTTCAAGGTTGCCTTGCTTTTGTCTTTTGCCTTTTTCTTCCTGATATTGAATATTCTGAGTTTGTTTTATTCTGCTTTTTTCTTCTTCTATTTGTGGGGTTAGTCACTGTATTTTTATATTTGTACTAGAAAGACTACATATAAATTGTTGGCATTAATATTTGATTTAACGAAAATCTAAATTTCTAAAGTTAAATATTATTTCTCCTGTACTCCCCAAAGTAATAACATCAGTTGCAACCACTGTCTCCAAAATTACACATTATTTTTATTATTTTATTTTAGGTTCACCTTGCTTTTTACTTTGATTTTAGACAGTTGATGCTTACTTGCTCATAATTATATTTTTAACCAGATTCTCTGCTTATTGTTATTTTTCCTTCTCTTTTTTTTTTGGGGGGGGGGAGGATTATGCCTCTTTTATAAATGCCTCAATTTTTTCAGTGAGAATATATTTGTGGTAAATAGTCTTTTCCTGAAAAGTCTTTTACCCCTCATACTTGAAAGAAGATATAATTATTATTATAAAATTTTAGGTTTTGTTAGTATGAATCTTTGGCAGTTCTTTTCTGTTATATTTCAAAGATATGTTTTCTAGCCTCTTTTTTGCTATAGAGAAATTCATTGCTAGTCTAAATCTTAAGTTTGGAGAAAATCTTTAGAATTTTTCCCTTTAATTTCCCCCCATATTTTCTCACCTTTTTGTATTTCTGCATTTTTGCTATGATGTGTAGATATATATTATTTTGATTAACCTCATTATAAACTTTATTTTGCTTCCCACATCTGAAGATTTATGTTTTTCATCAACTTCAGAAAAGTTTTAGCCATCATCTTTTTTTTTTTTAAATACTGCTCCTTCCTTCATTTCTCTATTATTTCTATCTTCTTGGAACTCTCCGTTAGTTACATGTTGGATGCCATTCTTTTACACTTCTCTATCCCTTTGAAAGTTCTCGTTTATTTATGTTTGGAGTAATTTTCCGTCATGAGAATGTCTTTAAACATAATGAGAATGAAAGTGCAGTAGTACTTTGAAAACAGGAAAATTTGTAGTATCATGGGATCCTTAATTGAAAAGACTTGTAGTGATTAGAATGTATAACACAAGAACTATGTATTGACTCACTAGTGAAATCTTAAATACTTTCCATACTCATAATAGTATCTATTTTTGGTTGGCTAAGAACAAACTCTCACTTGAATTTTGAAAGTTACTGTTTTTAAAAGAGGATGAGAAATAGTCTGGACCTTTCCCCCATTAAATTGGAGTTTGAGGATTTGACTTCTTAATCTTTAATCGTTTTTTGTTTTTGAATTTTGTTTTTTCTGTCTTATCATCATCATTCATACTTTCCCCCTTATGCCTTAAATAAAAGACCAGATGGAATTAGGGCATTAAGTAAGTAGATTTTGACTGCAATCTGGAGACATAATGACCAAGCTAAGATTTATTTTGTTTCTCTTGGTTTTCTTATTTGGTTGCTAGTAAGAATTATAGTAATTACACAAAGCTTTTCTGAGAGTTGCTCTGAGTAAAAAAAGACACAATATTAGTTTTCTCAGCTTCCCAGTCCAAATCTAAATCCATTGCATCTTAAATGAAAAAGGAGAAATCACAATGGACACAGCAAAAATAAAAAAAATAATCAGAGACTACTATAAACAGCTAAACGGAAACAAGTATAACAACCTCGAGGATATGGACAAATTCCTAAAACTATACAATCACCCAAAACTAGACAAAGAAGATATAGAACACCTAAACAGACCAATCACAAGTAGTGAAATTGAAACAGTAATTAAAAACCTCCCCAAAAACAAAAGCCCAGGACCAGATGGTTTCACAAATAAGTTCTACCAAACATTCAGAAATGAAATAGTCCCTATATTACACAAACTCTTTCAAAAAATCGAGAAGGAAGGAGTACTACCAAACACATTCTATGAAGCAAATATTACTCTAATACCAAAACGAGACAAAGACA